>VZQC01015285.1:692140-713219 GCA_009823505.1 Rhizomys pruinosus | reverse complement strand
AACAAGCAACTGGAGAAAGAATTCAAAGAGACCTTCCCACTCACAATAGCCTCAAAAACAATAAGATACCTAGGAACAAACCTAACCAAAGACACCAAAGACCTCTACAACAAAAATTTTAAACCCTTAAAGAAAGAAATTGAAGAAGACCTCAGAAGATGGAAAAACCTCCCATGCTCATGGATTGGGAAAATTAACATTGTAAAAATGTCCATTTTACCAAAACTCTTGTATAGATTTAATGCAATCCCAATCAAAATCCCCAAGAGTTTCTTCACAGGCTTGGAAACAAAAGTTCTTAAATTCATTTGGAGAAACAAAAGACCCCGAATAGCCAAATCAATCCTGAGTGAAAAGAGCTACACAGGAGGGATCTCTATACCAGATTTTAAACTATACTACAGGGCTATAGTCATAAAAACAGCCTGGTACTGGCACAAAAACAGACCTGTTGACCAATGGAACAAAACCGAAGATCCAAATCTGAGCACATACAATTTCAGCCATCTCATATTTGACAAGGGGGCCAAGAAACCACAATGGAGAAAAGACAGCATCTTCAGCAAGTGGTGTTGGCAAAACTGGATCACCACTTGTAGAAGAATGAAATTAAACCCCTACCTCTCACCCTGTACAAAAGTCAACTCCAGATGGATTAAAGACCTCAACGTGAAACCCCAAACTCTGAAGGCGATAGAAGAAAAAGTTGGCAGCAGACTACAAGACATAGGCGTAGGAAAAGACTTCCCAAACCAGACAGCAGCACAAGAATTAAGGTCGACAATTGACAAATTTGACCTCATTAAACTTAAAAGCTTCTGTACATCAAAAGAAACAATCAAGGAAGTGAAAAGAAATCTGACAGAGTGGGTGGAAATCTTCACCACAGAAACATCTGACAAAGCATTGATTTCCAGAATATATAAACTTCTCAAAAACAAAGAAGAAAGAAAACAAATGACCTACTCAATAGATGGAGCAAAGAACTGAACAGAGACTTCGCCAGTGAGGAATTAGAGATGGCTGAGAAACATCTTAAGAAGTGTTCAACATCAGGGGCCGGAGAGATAGCCTAGCGGTTAAGAGTGTGGGCTGCTCTTGAGAGTGCCGACTGCTCTTGCAGAGGACCCGGGTTCGATCCCCAGCACCCACATGGCAGCTGAGAACCGTCTGTAACTCCAGTTCCAAGGGAATCTGACGCCCTCTTCTGACCTCCGAGGCATTGCACAACATGGGTGCACAAACCTACTTGCAGACAGTACAAAATCCTAGCACTTGGGAGGCAGAGGCAGGCAGATCTTTGTGAGCTCAAGCCAGCCTGGTCTACAGAGCAAGTTCCAAGCCAGCTGGGGCTACAGGGAGACCCTGTCTCGAAAAGACAAAAAAATAATAAAATAAATTTAAAAATTTGAAAAAGGAAGTGTTCATCATCATTAATCATTAAGGAAATGCAAATCAAAACCCCTCTAAGATATCATCTTACTCCAATAAAACTGGCTAGGATCAAGAAAACAAATGACACCAAGTGCTGGAGAAGTTGTGGGGAAAGAGGAACACTCATCCACTGCTGGTGGGAATGTAAACTCGTACAGCCACTATGGAAAGCAGTGTGGAGAACCCTTGGAAGACTTGGAATGAACTTGCTACCCGACCTAGCCATACCTCTCCTGGGCATGTACCTACAAGACTCATCTTACAGCAGAGATATATGCACAGCCATGTTTACTCCAGCTCTCTTCACAATAGCAAGGAGCTGGAACCAACCCAAATGCCCCTCAACTGATGAGTGGATAGAGAAAATGTGGTACATCTACACAATGGAGTTCTATGCAGCAGTAAAGAAAGATGACATCATGAGCTTTTCAGGAAAATGGCTGGAGCTAGAGGACACCATGCTGAGTAAAGTAACCCAGACCCAGAAAAACAATGAATGGTATCCCTCATCTGTGGATGCTAGTGCCAATTACTTAGTTGTAAGTATTTCTTGTGCATGGCCCCTTGAGCTTTTGTCCAAGTAGTTGGGAGTGATGCATATTGGAAACAACAACAACAACAGAAAGGACTGCATGAAAGAACTGACTGAAACAGTGAACTTCTGCTCAAAACAGTCAACTTCCACATGGAGAATTTTGAGAAAGACCGAGAAAGAGATGAAAAGCATGTTTGGCAGAATACATGAGCTCTGGTGGGGTGGGGGGATAGGGTAGGGGACACGGGTGTAGATCTGATTAGTAACATAATCTTGTACAAATATATATATATATAATAAAAAATTAAAAACAAATAAAAATAAATAAAAAAACAAAAGGGGCGAATCAGTCTATATTTTCAAAATATTCATACTTCACAGGAAGTGGTCCAATATAAAGGCAAACTAAGAAATAAATCTAAGACTGAGAAATTAGGGATGTGTCCTGGGATCCCTATAGCAACTACTTTGAGCAACCCAAAGTTTTAGAACCAAAAAGTCAAAAGTTTAAAAGGAATTCTTACAAAGATTGAATCTATAATACTGAGCAAAAGGCACAGAGAAATGCCACATAGTGATGGCCAAATCAAGGTCCATTAATAGCTGGCTGTCAGGGGGAGGGGCGGTGAGGCTAAAAGAACTTTTGATTCTGAGGAGAAGCGGAGCAGGGTTTATAGGGCCTAATCCCACAATTATTACATCATGCCAGGGACAAAGCTAATAACCATTAGTTATATCAGATCACCATAGCTACACGAAATCAGGAGCAGGTCAGTTAACAAAGAGGTTTTCAGTTAACAAAAAGTTTCGGTTAGGCAAATCAAGTTTCTTAGAATTGCAGAAACAATAGGCTCCATGGAGATGCTGGGAGGGGACATGCTACCTGGCTATTTCTAAGTTTCCAGTATTGTAGAAACAGTGTACCCCCCTGAATCTACAGGAGCAGCATGGCTGACTACAGTTAGAGCAGAGGGGCTGGGGGTGGCTAGGCAGAAACACAAGGTGAGCAGAAGTCAGCTAGATTAAAATGGAGTTAGTTTTGCCATTTTATAACCAAAGCAAACAAAAAAAAATTTAGAGAAACTGGAGCAAAAGATCAATAAACACACAAACAGATATGTTAAACAGAAGTGAAATGTTGGTCTACTACCCAAAATAGCTATAACTGGACTAAAAGGAGAGGGTTCCAGGACTCTAATAGATATCACATCTCAGAAGAAATCAAAGAATAAAAAAAATTGAATCTCCACAGAGGCGAACTTGAAATATAATCATATCGATACAGTATTTTCTTTTTTGATAAAGTATCTTCTAACTGGCCTCACTTCTGGTCCTCTCTCAGATGGTCCCACAATAGTGAGAAGGACGTTCACTAGTTCATGAGGCTGCACCTTCATGACCCAAATTCTCCCTACTAGATAGACCCCACTTCCCAATACCACCTCATTAAACACAAAACCTTGACATAAGTTTATGATGAACCACTTTCTTTTACTCCTGTCAACATGGCTGACGTGGCCCAAGAAGAGCAATCTCCAGGATTGGTGAGGCCCTTTGATGGATGTCAACACCTGAGTCAGAAATACCATCTTTTGGGCTGGAGAGATAGTCTAGCGGTTAAGAGCACCAACTGTTCTTGCAGAGGATCTGGGTTTGATCCCCAGCACCCACATGGCAGCTGAGAACCGTCTGTAACTCCAGTTCCAGGGGAATCCTAGACCCTCTTCTGACCTCCACGGCATTGCACGACACGGGTGCACAAACCTACATACAGACAGTATACTCATACACATACAAAAAATAAAAATTTTTTAAAAAAAGAAATACCATCTTTCTGTCAAATGAAGGGGATACAGACATTTGGATTCTGGAATTTTCACACCATAAAAACTGAGAAATGAAAAATGAACACTGTGGGTGTGATTTGGCTTAGATTATGTCTCTGGACTTACCTCCAGAGTGAAGTCATGACAAAGTAGACTTTTAGAGAAATAACTCCAAAATACCTACATTCTTTGCTATTTAAATGTATACTCGTTAAATAGTTGACTTTTGTAGAAATAGCTATTATATTGAGAGCAATTAAGGATGTTTGTTCTTGTGGGGGGGTCAATCATAATTGCTTTAGAACACTACAGTTTAATTTTGTCCCCTTTCAAGAACAAAGAAGAAAAAGGCAAATGAGTTTTAGGGAAACAATGAATTACAAAGTTTTGGCAGAACCCATCAAACACTTGATTTGTATTTAGCGAGTGCTTTGTTTTGTGCAACAAATGTTTAGGTGCTGAAATCTTGGTCCCCAGTGAGGGGCTACTGAGGGGTTGGGATTTGAAAAGAAGGGAATTAGACCATAGTGGATTATCCTCAAAACAGATTAAGGCAGGTCTTGCGAGACTGGCTTATTGGGTTGTTATAAGAACTTAGCAACTCTCTAGGCTGGAGAGATGGTTCAGTGGTTAAGAACTTAGCAACTCTCCTGCATTTCTTCTACATGTGTTTCGACCATTGTGATGGTATTTGCCATGAGACTATCACTGAGCCACACAGACACTAGTAGCATGGCCTTGAGCCTTCAGGACTATGCACCCTGAACTTCAGTCTTGGGTATTTTATTATAGGAACACATAAAGACTAGGGTAGGTGATGACACAAATGCTGGGTGAGTAATCTTCAGTTGGGGGCGGGGGGCTTGGATTGTCTCCAGTGCATTAAAAGATTTTATTTGTCATCATCGTCCATAAAAGTGTTTTAATTTTAACCTAGACATTTGGGGACAATGATCTCCACACAACTAGTGTCTTGAATGTAGTCAGTAGCTTGGTTGCACAGTTGCATTATATGAAGAGATGAAAATATTTAAATTTATTATATTGTTTCAAGGAAGCCATGGGCATGGTAACCAAACTTTACACTGAAGTGAAACTGTGTGGAATTTCTTTAGGTATCAGCAGGATAATTCAAAACTTGTTCCAATATGAATCATACTATTTAGAACAGACAAGGTATTTTTTTAGAACAATCCTTTACCTTCTTGTCTTCTTATCTTTAGGGGCCTTAGTCATAGGACAGCTCATAGAGCATTATACCAACATGAACTGAAGTAATGTATCTGATCCTGGCACATTGTCACCCACCTTCACATCAAGCCAAGCACATAGGACAAGACAGAGAACTCCCATCCACCTTACCTCAAGCCCCCATGTGTCTCATTTCTAAAGTCTTTCTTTTTACTGGCTGTGCGTTACTGAAGGTCCTGTGTAATTTTTCCTCATGAAGTTTGAGAAAGCAACCTATGCAATTAGAAGTATCTCACAATATGACCAAGGAGTACTTCAAGAGGTTAGATATCAAGTTATTTAACTTTGCTTAGTCCAAATTTTATCTAAACTATGTTTTCCAGGCATGGTGGTGCACATTTAGAAACCCAGCACTTGAGAAAAAGAGATAGGATCAAGAGTTTGAGGCCAGCCAGTCCTCCACAGGGATGGTGAGTTCTATGCGAGACTTGGCTATACAGTGAGACTCTATCTCACAAAACAAAACATCAACAATGTACACACACACACACACACACACACACACGCACACACAAACAAATTTATAACATTCCCATTAAGCACAGGTTTGACTATTGACTAGTAGGTATTTTGGTATGTTGTTAAAACTTTGTAATGGGTAGGTTAGGAAATTGCCAACAAATAGCAGAAACCAACTTGAATAAACACAGATTTCATTGGCAACTGTCAAGAGAAAATTCAAAAGTAACCAGCAGGCAATCCAAAGTTGCCCACTCCTTATTACTGTTTAAATTTACTTGTTAAATTTCTTCCTTGTCAGAGTAGTGCACTTCAAGCAGATACACACTGAGCACTTCTGCTTCATGGGCAAAACAGACTCAGTCCAAAGTCACTGACAACCTATGTGACTGCTTCCTCTCCATGACCACATCCATTGCCTTGTCAGGATCCCTAAGAATTAGCTAGGAAAACTTTGTTGCTTTTATGAGTAACATAGAAATGTTTGCCACTGTTTTGAATAAGGAAAGAGATCATAAACAATTTACCTTAAGCAAAATGTGAGTTTTAATAGATTTTAAAGAGAAATTCATGAAGTCATACATATGAAACAGCAGCATACTGGCAAGTTAAACCTAGCAATAGAGTAAAAGGCTGATAAAGCATGAGAAGGCAGAGCTTATTTCAAGAATGCAATTGATTTCACATTCAGAAGTCAATAAATGTAATTCATTATTTTGACAAAATAGATCAGAACCACAGGATATCCTCAATATGTGCATAGAACATGCTTGGAAAAATAAAAACTCATTATAAAAGTTTTTTTAAAAGGGCTGGAGAGATAGCCTAGCGGTTAAGAGCACCGACTGCTCTTGCAGAGGACCCGGGTTTGATCCCCAGCACCCACATGGCGGCTAAGAACCGTCTGTAACTCCAATTCCAGGAGAACTCCAGTTCCAGGGGAATCCAAGACCCTCTTCTGACCTCTGCAGCATTGCACGACACAGGTGCACAAACCTACATACAGACGGTACATTCACACACATACAAAAATAAATAAAATTAAGCAAACTAGAAATAATGGATTATTTTATTTAAGCAAACTAGAAATAATGGATTATTTTATTTCTTCATGTGGTATGCAAGTATACCTTGGGTTGTGAACTGAAGAACAGAGAAAGACAGTCTTCAGAGGGAAAGAAAACAGGAAGAAAACAGAGGCAGAGGCAGACCGGAGCACTTCCTTGGCTCTGTTAACCAGGGGTCCTGGTTAACTGCCTTCCCCAGATTTACCTAGGTTCTTAGTTCATATCAATTCCTATCCTTCCTTCCTTCCTTCCTTCCTTCCTTCCTTCCTTCCTTCCTTCCTTCCTTCCTTCCTTCCTTCCTTCCTTCTTTCCTTCCTTCCTTCCCTCCTTCTTTCCTTCCTCCCTACCTTCCTTTCATTCTTTTTCTTTTTTTTGTAAAGTTGAATAGTTAAAGGAGCCTAAATAATACAAAAATGAAATGATTTGTGAGTTTTTCTCCTAAGTAATCCACCAACCTATTCATTTCCTATACATCTCTTGGTTTCACACATGGAGAGAGCTTCACCTATCCAATCCCTCAATATAAGGTCTATTTCAGCTAGAGACCAGTAGTGATACTGGCTCAGTTACCAGGTATTGACTGTAGAGCTATGCAGACCATTTTCCATTGCTTCTTAGATTATTATTTTCTTTCTTTGGTCTTTTCAAGACAGGGTCTCCCTGTAGCCCCAGCTGTCCTGGAACTCACATGTAAACCAGGCTGGCCTTGAACTCACAAAGATCCGCCTGCCTCTGCCTCCCAAGTGCTAGGATTAAAGGCATGCACCACCACACCCAGCTAGATTATTATTTTCTTAAGAGTCTAATTCTTTTATGCTGTGGTTAGGAAAGTGTTAACACTAACTTCCTGGGAAGACTTGAACAAACATCTGTTCATCTAAGACAAGGCACCAACAATAGATCAAAGGATTCTATTCAGTCTAACCTGTGAACCAATGAGTTTACTGGGCTTATTTACAGGAGCATGGGTGAGAGGTTACTTTCAGGAGCATTGGTGACACCCAAACAGTTGCATCAACACAAAGTCCCATACCATGACGTCGCAGAAGCTGCATCATAGAGTCCGACTTTCAGTTAAACTGCCATTTTCTATACCCTCTAGCATCTCCCAAGATCATTTCCAGCTGGAAAGTGAAGTGGGTAGGAGGAAGGAAAGGCTAGATAGGAAAGAGTCATGTGGCCCTACTCTTGCTGACTAGAGTATCACTGTATTGTTCTGCTTATTTCATTGCCATGGCTACTAGGCCAAAGTCATCTCTACTCCAAGAGGGATGTGAGATTCCGTTATGCCCAGATGAAACAGCCATACCGAAAGAAAAAAAAAATTCAAGTTTGGTCTGCCTTTCTATTATGTCAAAAGTAGTCAATAATTTTAATGCTGTAAAAATGAAGCACTTGATAATGCCAGGACTTGGGGAGGCAGAAGCAGGCAGATCTGAGTTCAAGGCTAGTCTGGTCTACACAGTGAGACTGTTTCTCCAAAAACTGAAGTTTTTGACTTCTGTACGCCGTTGAGTTCTGGTTCCAAAAATCTGGCTTCAGTTCAGCATATAAAAATATGTGACATAGTTTTAGTGATTAAGGCAAAAGAATAATATTCATTCACAACATTATATTAACATTATAGCATTACAGGAAGAGTGAGATGCAGAAGAGATATAAAGCAGCAGTATATAAAATGAGACTGCCAGGAGTGTCGTCAGTGCTGAATTTGGGAAGTGCTGAGGTAGACAATGGAGAGGCGGAGAAAGCATCAGAAGCTATGTGTGGAAGACACCAAGGCAGAGTCCACCCTGTGTCTGGTAACTGTCCCATCACTCATTTGGGGATCTACTGAAGTAAATGGAAGCTGAAAAAGAGAGGAATTTCTGGAGGGAATTTCTGGAGCTCTGATTTGGGGCCTACAGGAAGAAATGTGAAAGGGTAAAAGCGCTGGATAGCTTTAGTGTCAACTTGACACACCTGAGTTGAGGGAGCCTCAATTGGGGAATTGGCTTCATTGGATTGGCTTGTGGCCATGTCTGTGGAGAATTTTCTTGATTGTTGGGCAATGTGGGAGGGCCCAGCCCACTATGGGTGGTGCCACCCTGGGCAGGTTGTTGTGTACTGTATAAGAGGGCAGGCTGGGCATGGGCCAGGGGAGCAAGCCAGTGGGAAGCATTCCTCCATGGCCTGTGCTTCAGCTCCTGCCTTCAGGTTCCTGCCCTGAGTTCCTGCCTTGGGCTCCCTGAGTGATGAACTGTGACCCAGGAAATGTGAGCTGAATAAACCCTTTCCTCCCCGAGTTGGTGTCGGTCAGAGTGTTTTGTCACAGCAATGGAAGAGAAACTAGAACAGCGCTGAATCAACAGTAAAAGCCAGAGATGAGAATATGTCCAGTTTTGCAGAAGAGCAATACAGCTTACTAGACTACAAGTGTGGGAAGCTGCCCTGGGTGAGTGCGGTAGACAGAGACGTGTCAGAGGCATTTCAGTGTGAATGGAAGAACATAAGGACTCATAGAGCCAAGGAGTAACATGATAGCAATTAGGAAAAGGTTATGTAAGATGTACTGGATGGGTGGATGCTAGAGTCAAACAACCTAATTAGGAGATCCTACAGTGATCCTTCTATGAGACAGTGGGGACTGTCTCCAAAATAGTACAGATATGAGAAAGACTGGGAGACTTTTCAAGGAATAAAACCTGTATTCAAGCATGGCAGTAGAACTTCTTTTCTAAAATGAGTCTGGAGGTATGATAGTGGAGTTTAGGGGGAGAGGACAGTGTAAATGGAGGTTTGTAGACAATGGCGTGGACATGACGACTGAATCAAAAAGAATGCAGCAGATTTTGGAGAGGGAATGTGAAAGGAAGGACAGAAAAACGTGGTTGGGATGCACCTGTGACACATAAGATAAACCAAGGTTAACACAAAAATGAGGGGCCAGAGAGTTCAATCAGCAGTTAAGAGCACTGCCTGCTCTTACAGAGGACAGGGGTTTAGTTCCCACCATCCACACAGCAGATAACTGTCCATAACTCCAGTTCCAGGGGATCCAATGTCTTCTTCTGACCTTTGCAAGCATTGCAGGACATAGGTGCACTTACGTGCATTCAGGCAATACACTCATAAACATAAAATAAAAATAATAAAAATAAAATATTTTAAAAAATAGAAAAATGAAGCCTGGGAGTTAAGACTCAAAAGTTACCATAGATTTTAAGTGAACTGAGTGGTTGAGGAGCCAGAAGATGCTGAATGATCAAAAAGATGAGGATATTTAGAAGAGTTTCTGTAATAAGCTGGCACTGGAAACCAAAGAAGGGCAAGAGCACTGGGCAGAGGAATGAAGCAGTCATGAGCATGGGGGCTGATGCCACCTTTCCTGGGTCTTGGTCCCACCAGAGCAGAGGTTTACCCACTGTGAGGCACTGGGTTGAATAGTGCCCATGCTGATTCATGACTTTCTCACATCCTCAGTACATGGCCTTATTGAGAAATGAGGTCACTGCAGATCTCATGAGTCAAGATGATTTATACTGGAGAAGGGTATGTCACTAATGTGTCCTTGCAAGTAGAGAGAGCTGCATAAGGAAGGCATCCACCATGTGAAGATGGGCAGAGTCTGTGGTCACACCGCTACAAACCAAGGAACACCAAGGACTGTTGGGAAAAGCAGAAACTAAGAGGAAGGGCTGGGACCAGATTCTGACCTAGAGTTTGAGAGGGAGCAGGGCCCTACTGCTACCTGGATTTCAGATTTCCTACCTCCAGGACTGGAAAGGAAGAATATTTTGTTCTTTTAAGTCATGTGTTGTGGTATTTTGTGCTATCAGCCCAGCACAATGCATTCAGCCACCTCATTTTAAAACTGAAGATAACACTTTATTCATAGGAAGGATGTGAAGTATCACATGAAAAGTGCTTAGCACAGAATGGGTAAATGTTGGCAATATAGTGTATTATTCTCTAAAGAACCTCGTGGACAGAAGGAAAAAGCGATTCTGGATAAGCCATGTAGATTATAAAGTGAGGAATTTTTTTTTCACTTAATAAACAGAGTTAGTACATATTTAAAGATAGATAATAAATACTTTGCCTTTGAAGATATACACCATTATAGATAAAAAGAAACATTTTTAGGTCGGTCATTTGACTGATGTAACACAATACTTCAGAATTTCTGAACTATAGGTTCACCCTCAAATTATAGACATTAGCAAAATTGAACACAGTTTTTATAAGTATGTCAACTTTATCAAGGCTAATTTTAGATATTATTTGAAAGAAAACAATCTTATTTTACATGAAAAAATAACACTATTAGCTTAAATTCTCAATGACTTTTAATGAGACAAGATATTTTTCAATATAACTTTTTTAAAAAGTTGAGCTGGAGAGACAGCACAGTCACTAAAGGCTAACAACCAAAAAACCAAAAGTCTATTTTTTTTTTTTTTGGTCTTTTCGAAACAGGGTCTCCCTGTAGCCCCAGCTGTCGTGGAACTCACTCTGTAGACCAGGCCAGCCTTGAACTCACAAAGATCCACCTGCCTCTGCCTCCCAAGTGCTAGGATTAAAGGCGTGCGCCACCACGCCCGGCTAAAACCAAAAGTCTATTATTCTATACATTAATTCCCCCCAGACACTTAACAGCTTTAACTGAAGGAATGATGAAAAGTTGAGGGGAGTATTTCTAATTGAGGTCAAATCAGCAATTTCAAGGCAAATGATTAATCTAATTTCATGGGTTTATTTTTTTTTCCTTCTCATATTTGAGACATCAGTGTAAGTGCTTTGCAAGATTTTGCCAAGAAAAGAAAGGAATAAACAATGATTTGGAAATGGTTCGCAAACTATATCACGTACACATGACCAGAAAGGAAGGAAGATGCATTAAAAATGTTCCCATTTAAAGTAACTTCCCCAGAAGTTCCTGGGGAGAGGGAGCACAGTTAATAAGAGTATCAACAAGGAGGGGTTACAGCTCAGTAGTAGAATAGCTGCTTAGTACATAATGATGTTATTCAATTCCCACCACTGGAAAAAAAAAAGGCACGGGGGTTGGACAGATGGCTCAGAAGTTAAGAGCACTGGCTGCTTTTGCAGAGGACCTGATTTAGTTCCCAGCCCCCACATGGATCTAAAAACTATAACTCTATGGGCATTGGACACATTGCTGCACTTACATACATGTATGCAAATCACTCATATACATAAAATAAAAATGGAAGAAGTTTAAATTAAAAAAAAGCAAAAGAGACTCACATTGAAATCTTTCATTCTTTTTTTACCTTTTGAAGAACAGGTAACATGAGAATCCTTTATGTAATGAAATCTCATTACATGTGAAGCAAGAATTTGATCATGCTTTATCTTCAATGTGAAGTAAATTAAAATGTTTATATATCCTTCTACTGAATTTTAGGCAGCATATTTTATACTAAAATTTTATTCTACTTTATTTGACTTGAAAATCCTGGACAACTACAAACATAAAATAGGAAGTTCCCTTGGCAGCCAGACTCTGAACAATGTGAAATGTTCTCTGGATGCAAGGAGGAAGTTACATTTTGTTGTGCAAATTGTCTATTAGGCAGAGAGATGATATCTAGTCAACAATTGCCTACCTCAGTGGATTTCTCAATATATATATTGGCTAATGGGATTTTAAAACACTGTCTTCCATTCCTTTGGTTATTAGGAAAGATGGAAACACTCATGGAGGGAATGGATTCTCCATTCTAGTTGGTCCAGTCAGTCTCAAGCCTGGGATTAGACTGCAAGGCCTTCAAGATGAGGAAGGCCTTCAGTCTCATAGTTTCACAAAGGGGAAGGCCATATGTTAATCTTAGCCTAGTTTCATATGGAAAACAGATATGTACATTTATATGTTACTAAGTATACATATAGATTATATATATACTTATATATATTACATAATATATGCAATACATTTGAGGACATACACTATATATTAATACAAGCATACACACACACACACACACACACACACACACACATATATATATATATACATATATATATATAAAGGATTAGTCTATTTTCTGTTACTAGAAAAAAAATACCTAAAGCTGCGTACTTTACATATTTTTTAGCTCACAGCTTTTAGAAGCTAGAAACTTAAGATTAGGTAGTCACATCTGTTTGGCCTGTGGCAAGGGGCTTTTTTAGCTGTCACATGCTCATCTCAGAGTTGTCTGTTGATAGTCTTTCCCATGAAAATTGAAATGCTCTGTATTTGGGGTGCTGATGGAATCATCTGGACTCTAGGAGTCTTGGGCAGCCGCACACCTCCATTTCTGAAGCTTGCACAAAAATAGCCCATGTCTTGGGCTGGCTCTATTCCCATGCTTCTTGATTTTCTTGGTAGACACCTCCAACATCCTAGGGTCTCCATTACCACTTACACTCCCTCTTCATAGCTTCAGAGCTCTTGGGAACTTCTCACAGGGAATTTGATCCTGCCACATATTATCTGACTTTAGCAGCTTTCTGGAATCTTGCTGCAAACCTCCACGATATCCTTCGTCTTGTATGTTTCATACCTATAAAACCAATATCAAGTGGCCAATGCTGCCAAGTTCTATGTTCTAATGTGAGCTTTAGATGTGTCTGGCCACCTTGTGTTGACGTTGGTGATAGGTGATTATTTTTGAGTAGGGAACTCAAGCAGAAAATTCTTTCAGTGGTACTGTCAGCCTAGCTTCATTCTTTTCAACCAAATTTGAATTTTTATAAGTTGGTCTTAGTTTTGTTCAGTGCAGAACACTAGGTGTCCTGTTAAGCAGATTAATGTGTTTAACAATTACAGCTGCTTTCCCACCACTTTATTTGCAACTTGAAACTCAGTCTACTTTACCTGCCAAGCTGAATACTTTTCATATATTTTTGGTCTCTCTTGTTATATCTCTGTATAAGAACAATTACTAGTAACCATAACACAGCCCAGATGCTATCATTTAAAAATTTTCTCTGCAAAAGAAATTAGTCCATTATTTTAAATTCAGTCATACTCAAGGTCTCAGGATACTGGTAGAATATAGCCAGCTTATTTGCCAGAATATAATACAAATGGCATCTTATCTGTCATATCTGGAGTTGAAGAGATGTCACTTAACACAGCTAAAATTTGGGGATAATTCACAAAAATCTAGTGACTGTGTTTGACTGAGGAATAGTAAGTGGTTGGTTGGGGAACAGTGTTGGTGAACACTTTTCAGTGCACACATTAGTATTTATCTTGAAATATCCTTAAATGTTTCAGGCAATGTAAATATCTCTCTATGGCTTGGATCTATGCCATATCACCAGATCAGCACACACACACACACACACACACAGACTGGGTTACTTCTTCATGTATGGAAACCTAATGTATAACCTGACAGATGTAGGACACACAACATAACAAATATAGCAGATTCATATCTACCAATGACACAGTCTAAAAGCAGAGAATGCACCTTCTTTTTAGCATACCCGCTTATTTAAAATTAACGACATACTGGGCCACAAGGAAAAATGTCAAAACCTTCCAAAAATAGTCTAATTATATTCTTTACTCATAATAAAGAATCATTTCTTTCCAAAGGCTAAAAATTACAAAGCCCATCTCTCTTAAAGAATTAATGAAAATGTGATAATGAAGAGTAAAAAGAGAGAAATGCTATTAAGACACTCAGAATAAAAATTATAGGGGCTGGAGAGATGGCCTAGCGGTTAAGAGCTCTGACTGCTCTTGCAGAGGACCTTGTATTAACAGACAAGCAAGAATAGAGAAAGAGAGAGAGAGAAGAATACCAACCCCCCCCCAATCGGAAGAAACTGATAAAGGTTCTTATTTTTTTCTTTTTACTTTATTTTATTATTTATTTATTTATTTATTTATTTATTTATTGGTCTTTTGAGACAGGGTCTCCCTGTAGCCCCATCTGTCCTGTAACTCACTCTGGAGACCAGGCTGACCTTGAACTCACAGAGATCCTCCTGCCTCTGCCTCCCAAGTGCTGGGATTAAAGGTGTGTGCCATCATGCCCAGCTTGCGGGGCTGGAGAGATGGCCTAGCGGTTAAGAGCGCCGACCACTCTTACAGAGGACCCGGGTTCGATCCCCAGCACCCACATGGTTGGTGCCGAGAGCCGTCGTGAAACTCCCAATTCCAGGAGAACTCCAGTTCCAGGGGAATCCAGACCCTCTTAATGACTCCGCGGCATTGAACGAACACCGGGGCACAAACCTGCATGCAAGACAGTACTTTATGATAACATAACCGAAATTAAAAAAAAAAAAAAAGATAAAAGTTAATAATTTTTTTTTTTTGAATTAGTTTCGTATTGTAGATGTACTAGGAAGCAGGCAGAAAGGTGGCCACTGGAACATTGAAAGAAGAAGAAAGCCTCAGTTGCTACAAACATCCAAACCCCTCTGGTGGATCCTACTTGTAACAACTATTATTAATGAGCCCTAACAGAAACTTACCTTCTAGGAAGCTGCAAAGGTTTATATACGAGAGACTTTCTTACCCCCTCCCCCCAGATAGAACAAGGAGAAAATATGATGATGTTCGTTCCTCAACTGTAAATTGGAGCCAACTTATATAGAGGTACATCTCTTATAAAACAGGTAAAAACTGCCTTCTTGAACTGGACTAATAGACATAGGAAACGATGAAAAGGATTAATTCTCATTCAGAACCAAAACAATACCAAAGTCTCCTTTAGAGCTATGCATATTAAGCAAATATTCATTATGCAGGGAGCTCTACATCCAGCAATGGATTATTCTACTACCAGGTGAATTTGGCAGGGGATCAAGCCCCCACAAAAGGTAAGGCTCCTTGCCTCTTAAAACTGGGATACCTGCAAGAGAGAGGAGTAAGTGACTGCTGCTGTTTCAGAAGACCTTGGACGTTAAAGCATTGGGAAAGATGTATTGAGACCACACCCATACAAGTGTACAGACTGGGTTCTGGAATAGCCAGAGAGCGTTTGTTACCAAGGCCACTACTCCAATAAACAAATATAGTTCTCCTTGAGTCAAGCAAGACTCCTCTGTCAAGCACCAGCTACACTCACCTCCTGCCTGGAAAATCTTACTGTGCAAGCAGAGGCAGCCAATCTGCCTGTATAATCCATTAAATCTAATTGAGCTATTATCTCTCCTTGGAGGAATAACCCAAGGCTGAATTCCACAAAGCTTGCACCTCTATTGTCAGGTGAGAATGTTTATAGGAGCCACGTAGAGTAAGACCCTGTCCATATTCAACAGAAAAAAATGTAAATTACATAGATTAACATACACAACTGTGATGTCTATAATCCAGGTAAAAAGCAACTGACATAAACAAATAAGAGAAAAGGGTCTTCCTGATTGGACCCCTCAACGCCGGAGGCCCCCCCCAAATGTGGTCGTGTTACCTTCTGCGGCGGCCATAGTATTAAGGCCACAAGCAGCGGGAGACTCGGTCCCTTTTTTCCTCCTGACGGCTTGCTTCTCTCAATCTGGTGAGTTTGTCTTGCGCTTGCCTGTGATCAACCTTTTGGATCCCAGCGTGTACTGAGACCGGCAAGTCTCCTGGAATCCATTCAGGCCTCAGCACTAGGACTGGGACTCCTGAGACATTCCAGCTTGCGGACTGAGCGTTCCCTGGATTCCCGGCCTCTCCAGTTCGGCCGGCTTAATGTTGAGCTCCCGTCACTCGTGAGCAAAATCAATATAATTGTATTTAGTTATATTCTCCATACTGTTGTCTTCTGTTTTCTGTTAGAAGAAATCTGACTAATACAGATTTTTGGTACCAGAAGTGGAGTGGTTCTAGAGAAACAGAACTTGAAAGGATTATTGGAATTTCTCTTAGTGGGCTTGGTGTTATCTGGAGCCAGCTCTCCAACCCAATGATACCTAGAAGTTACTGAGGCTCTCTCTTGGTGGCATGAAGAGACTAATGTTAATCCTTGGTGCAACTATTTGATCTAATTATAAGATAGATCCAATTGACTCTACTAACTCGACCTCTTGTGAGAATAAGGACGGATTTAGTGACTCTCTTATATAATAAACGTTCGAGAAATTGCGGAAAATATCAGGAAAAATAATGATGTGCTTGGTTGCTCCCTAGCATGTCTGGATAAACGATAGAGGAAAATATGGAGCTCGGTGATAAAAATGACCAGCTCCGGATTCGAAAAACAGTTTTCATTAAGGTTTCCAAGTGTGCTCTGGAAGAGAATCTTCTCTCCGCAGCCAAAGAGCTAACGAGCAGAACAGAAATCAAGGTGGAGCCCTTATTATACGGTGCTGATTTACAACTGCTAAAATTTAATCCCAGCCACGAAAAGTGTCAGCAGTTAAGTGAGACTGGTGGGGAAAGGGTGGACCCTAAACTTGGGATGGACGATGTGTGGGAGGAGAACAATTGATGATTGAGGATTTTGAACTCTCGGATTCCTGAGGGAATTTTCTTTATCTGAGGATTTAATCTCCCCACCCCCAGCAGATTCTGAGACAGAGAATTCCACACCTGCAGTATCCCTTTCCTCCCCCATCCCTTTCCTTGCTGAGGACAATTAATTCCCCCCTCCCCATGGTGGGAGCTGATTGTTCCCTCAGGGCCCATAACCATTGTTGCCTCTATACCTATAACCAGATTGAAGGTTAAGCAAGCCCCTAAAGGTGTGATAGAAAGTGTGGTCCACGCGGAGGTTGCAATATACCACTAAAGAAATCAATGAGCTTGCCAATTCATTCCAGCAGAAACCTAAGGAAAATGTGTGGGAATGGATTTTAATGGCGTTTTTTTGTTGGGATTTGGGATAATGGTTTGGAAGGCGGGAACATTATTGGAAGGTGGAAGGAACCAGGAATATATAATTGGATCATACTGAGTTTCTCGATATGAGCCCACTGAGTAGAGGTTTCTGGTTTTTTTAATCTGGAAGCTCGAGGCATGTTTTAAAATATAAGGTTGTTTTGTTTCTCTTGTTAAAAAGTTTGTAGTTTATTTGTTGAATGTTGGCTCCATTCTTTTGTTATTTATTAACACCATGGCCTTTACCTAATCAGCGATGTTGTTTTAGAGATGCCTGATATTTCTTTGGCTTAGTATTGATGTAGGGATTGTGAGGGTCAGGCCGATGGGCATGCTCGCGTGGGAGTGGCTTCGAAAGTTGTTTGTAAAAACCCACCATTCTCCACACATACTGAGGACCCAGAGGACATAGGACATTCCATACTGAACTGATAAGGATTGGGAAAGTACTGAGAGGAGGACACCAGAAAACATTGGAAGAGCTGGGGTGTTCGTCTATTTCTTTAGCCAGCAGAGCTTACAGTTAGAGAACAAACACAGTTGTGGCTTTGCTTGCTATATAAATTAAATGTTTGTTTGTTAACAAGTAATAGGTCTAACAGGACCCCAGGGTAGGCATCAGGTTTTTGCTGTGGCCGCACTGAAGCACTGAATCGCAGAAGTCCAGATGAGCTTAGTTACACCAGAGTTAGTTACCATAATATCATAATGGGGTGGCAAAAGGCAAAACCATTACCTGTAATGGCATGACCCGAATGATCTTTGGAACTGGCTATTAATCATGGTGTTCCCAGTAACAAAATACATAAGAAGCCCTACTAAGTTTTTATTTGATCTATATAAGAAAGTCTCTAGAACAAATGACAGGACGCCAACATTTGATTTTTAGGAGTAGCGAATCCCGACCAGTTGACCAGTTTCCAGATTGAGACAGTTCACAGACCCCAGAACCCCTTGAATGCAGGGGTGGCCGGGTTCCAGTGAGGGTGAGTGAAGGACCTCTGTCCAATACCAAAGAGTTATGCTGTTTGCTTCCTCCTGCCCTTCCCCAGAGGGGCCTAAGACCTTTCACATAGGGTTTAAACTGTACACTGGGGAAAAGGAAGTAATTAGACTTTTCGAGGCCTGTTGGATATTGGTTCTGAGTTGCCACTGATCCCAGGTAGACCCTTAAAAAGCATTGTGGCCCTCCCGGTTTTCTTTTTTTAAATATGTTAAAGTAGGGGCCTATGAAAATCAAGTGATAAATGGAGTTTTGGCTGGAGTCTGACTCACGGTGGGCCAAGTGGGTCCCAGAACGCCTCCCGTAGTTATTTCCCCAGTCCAGAATATGCTATAATTGGGTAGATATAATTAGAATTTGGCCCAGGAAATCAGGGAATCCCCACATTGGTTTCCCTGATCTTGTGGATTCGTGGAGGGCTATTATGGCTCGGAAAGGGCCCAAATGGAAAAAAAACCATTGGTAGTTGCCCTTCTACCAGGGAAAAATTAGTGAACCCTTAAAAAAAACAGTATCGTATCCCTGGAGGGAGGGATTTGAGAGATATGCCCACTATCAAGGATTTATTTGAAAGGGCAGGAGTTTCGCGTGATTCTACCACATCTCCATTTAACTCTCCAATTTTTCCTGTGCAAAAGACAGATGGAAAAAGACCAAGTTGGATCATGGAGAATGACCGTTGACTATCGAAAACTCAACCAAGCAGTGACACAAATTGCAGACGTTTTATTTTTGTACCAGAATCTTGTGGTTTCCTTACTCGAGCAGATTAATGTGTCTCTTGGTATCTGGTATGCAGCTATTGATTTGGCCAATGTTTTCTTCCAATACCCGCGTTCATAACGGAACACAAGAAGCATATTATTTGCTTTCAGCCTGGCACGGGCCCAAACAATTTACCTTTAGTCTTACCTCAGGGGGTTGTCTAAACCTCTCAAAGCGTCTGTGTGCCATAATTAGTTAGTAAGGATATTGATCCCTATGCCTCTTCACACAAAATCTCACACTGGCTCCACTATATTGAATGGGGCGGGTGGGATTTTGGGGGGAGGAGGGATGTTCTTTTATCGAAATGAGGGCTGATGTTTTTTTCTTTATTAATGTTGTTATGTTTTATGGTTGATTGGGACCCAGTTGAACTAGGAGGTATCTCGGGGTTTCTGGACAGATAGTCTAGACTTGATGGGGTAAAGCATATGCGCATTGAGAGGATGGGAAAAAATCCAACTAAAATCAAGGGCTCCATCTACTCAGTGAAGTTTCTAGGAGTTCAGTGGTTTGTGGGTAGGGGGGGGGGGCTTTTGTGGGCTGCAGAGAAATTCCTTCTAATGTAAAGAAAAGGGTCAAAAGATTAAGTTGTTGCACCTGGCCCGACCCTCCACCAAGAAAGAAGCACAACGTTTGGTGGGTATTTTTGGATTCTGGAGGCACCACATTCCTCATCTAGGTGTCCTGTGTTTACTCCGACCCAATATATTCAGGTGACTCGTAACTTTATACGGCTAGCAAACTTTTGAGTGACTGGCTTGGAACAGGAGAGAAACGAAAAGGGAAAAGGCTCTTCAATAGGTACAGGCTGCAGTGCAGGTTGCTTTGCCCCTAGGGCCATATGATAGAGCAGACCCAATGGTGCTTGAACTATCAGAGGCAGATAGAGATGCCATCTAGAATCTGTGGCAGGCCCCCATAGAGGAATCACAGCACAGGCCCTTGGGATTTTGAAGCAAGGCTTCATCCTTCATATCTGCAAAACACTATTCTCCTTTTGAGATAGCTCTTAGCCTGCTGTTGGGCTTTAGTGGAAACTGAAAGTTTGATATTGGGCCACCAAGTCACCATGCGACTGCTACATGAGCTGCCCATCATGGACGATGGGCCTTGCGTTTTTGTTTGTTTTGTTTATTGACCCAAAAGAACATTTTAAAAAATAAAGTAGGACTTGCACATGCACAGAAACAGTCCATTGTCAAATGGAAGTCGTACATACGGGACAACAGGGCCTGGGCAGGCCCTGAGGGCACACAAGCAAGCTACAATAAGAAGTTTGACAAAACTGCCTATGGTTTTCCCACCTCCTGTTCACACATGTATCCCAGGGCTTAAGCCATTGCACCCTCTGGCTGATGGGTGCTTTTTGTATGACATATGATCAGTTTTGACTAAGGAAGAGAAAGAATAGGGCCTGGTTTTATCTGATGGTTCTGCACGCCTCATTGCAGGCCCACCCACCCAAGCGGTTGGACCAAGCTTGCCAGGCGCATCTATAGAATTGCAGCCTTTTTCTGAAACAACCCTAAAGGGAACTGGTGACGGAAAATATTCACAGTCAGCAGAACTTCGGGCAGTGCACTTGGGTTGTTCATTTTGCCTGGAAGGAGAAAAGGCCAGAGGTTCAATTATATAATGATTCATGGTCTGTAGCCAATGGTTTGGTGGATGGTCAGGGGGGACGTGGAAGGAGCCATTCATGACGGGGAAATATCGGGGGGATTTGAGAACGACAGTCTGGGTAAGGAAGTTCGAGAGTATGTGGATGATGCGCTCTGAAGGGTAAACATCAAAGGATGTGATAGTAGGACTGGTTGTCGCAGGGAAAGGGCGCAGCTAATAGGGTGATCGCAAGAAAGAGGGATGTGAGGGGAAGAATCAAGGAGAAAGGTGATTGGAATCAGGCGGGGGGAGGAGGGCAGA
>VZQC01015285.1:508646-689460 GCA_009823505.1 Rhizomys pruinosus | reverse complement strand
TCATCTGGTGAGTTTGTCTTGCTGCTGTGATCAACCTTTCGGATCCCAGCGTTTACTGAGACCGGCAGATCTCCTGGAATCCATTCGGGCCTTCAGCACTAGACTGGGACTCCTGAGACATCCAGCCTTGCGGACTGAGCGGTTCCCTGGATTCCCGGCCTCTCCAGTTCGGCGCTACTGTTGAGCTCCGTCACGTGAGCAAATCAATAAATTGTATATAGTTATATATACTCATCCTGTTGCTTCTGTTTCTTTAGAGAATCCTGACTAATACACATACCATCCAAACATCTGTGTCTATACCAAAGTAACCTATGATAACAATTAATACTGTTTAAATACCTATATATCTAATTGCTTGTGCTTCATTAGTAGGATCGAAAGATTATTCCTGGACAAATTGTCAGCCCATGAAAGAAAACAGCCAGAAGTGACCAGAGTCAGACAACAGCTCCACAGAAAGTAGACTGTTTCGCTTCTCATCCACCTGTGCCCCTTATCTAAGCCTACGGAAAAATCTGCAGAAGAGGGGGCGTGGTAGAGTGTAAGGGCTTTGATTGGGGTGAACGGTGAACCTACAACAATATAACCTGGACACTCATTTGATCAACTTGATTGAACATACAAGCCCCCCCTGCTGGATGGTGGGACCAAGGGGCTGTGTGGGTTTGGGCACAACTGCTTGAAAATTGGTTTTACATGACGGATGCTTGTACTCATAAATTATCACCTATTGCTAAAAAATGGAAAAAAAAACTGAGAGAAAGATGCAGGACAGTTATGGCAGAATGCATGATCTGCGATGGGGTGGGGTGGGATGGGGGGAAGGGAAGGGGAAATATGCCTGAACTGGATTGGAAAATGATGTATGAAATACATAAAGCATCAATAAATAAAATTAAAAAAGTGAATTAGTATACAGAAAAAAGGGAAAACTGAGAAATAAATAGAAAATTTAGTTACTTGAGGAACGTATAAACTAAACTGATTGGTAAAAATCCTTCAGAGAAAATACAAATCATAACATACATAATATGTTGATGTTAAAAAGAGTTTCAATAGGCATTTCTTAACATTGCAAATATTTTTAAATATATGAAATACATAAAAATATATCAAAATAAAAAATTATGAAACAGGATCTAATAAGAGTAAACAAAAATCCTAAGTGGACTAAGTGCCACAGGGGACATACAATAAACAGAAAACGCTAGCAAGCAGCTGCTTTTCCAAAGCATGGAGAACAGTTTCAGCAAACATTTAAGGAAATCATAAACCCAAGTCAGGAAACATTTCTAATTATTTTGTAAAAAGCAAACACAACATTAATTGGGGAAAACTACCTGCATAAATAAGATCCTAAAGAGAAAACTATAGATGAAAATCACAAAATTGATGGCAAACTTTGAAAATTGATTAAGAGAGAAAATTAAGGGCTGGGGGTAGAGCTCAATGGTAGAGCTCTTGTCTAGCATGTGCTAGGCCCTGATTTGAGTCCTGGTACCAAAAACACAGAAAAGGGAGTTAATTTAGCAACATAATAAAAGTACAAGAAATCATGACCAAGCAGCATTAAGTCCATGAATTCAAAGAAATTATACTAGGAAATACACTAATTTTATTTGCTGTGCACATGACCAAATTGTATGGTCATGGGCATTAAACAGACACATTCAACAACTTTTCAAAACCCCAATTTTCAATAAGGTATACATAGACCAAATCTTGACAGCTTCTCCTAAATTGATTTATAAATTTAATATTATTCCAATGAAAATATAACTATATAACTATATATAAAATATATAGTTATAGAATTAGGAAACTTATTTTAAGTTCCTCTAGAATAATGCACATTCAAGATTAATCAAGAGAAAATATGGCAATGAGGAGTAAAAGAGGAAAATTATCTTAGCAAGCACTACTGTAGATTATGCAGTTAGAGAAAATAAAAATCATGTGGAGCTAACACATGCAAATTTATGAAGCAGAAATGTCACTCCAGACAGGCGCTCACATCTAGACAGGAATTTCATACACGACATAACAGGTATTTTAGATTAGCAACAAAATGATAGATTATTCAATATGTATTTTGGGACAACTGAATAGCCATTTAGAAACAATCAGAATTTCTACCAAACTCCTTATATTAAAAACATCAAAGTAGACCAAATGTGTAAATATTTTTTTTAAAAAAGAGACCAGGAACATCATATCAAAGTGAAGGAAATGGGCCGGAGAGATGGCCTAGCGGTTGAGAGTGCTGACCGCTCTTACAGAGGACCCGGGTTCGATCCCCAGCACCCACATGGCGGCTGAGAACCGTCTGAAACTCCAATTCCAGGAGAACTCCAGTTCCAGGGGAATCCGAGACCCTCTTCTGACCTCCGCAGCATTGCACGACATGGGTGCACAAACCTACATGCAGACAGCACACTCATACACATACAAAAATAAATAAAATAAAATAAAAATTAAAAAAAAAACAAAGTGAAGGAAATACATCTTAATATCATGAGAAAAGACTCAGAACACAAAAGTATTGACAAATATGGGAAATTTCTTCATGACAAAAATTTGTTATAATTACAAGGGAAATGATGAATGGGAAAATTATATCGAACACATTATCACAAATGTTTAATTTGTTACATATATAAAAGCTCGTGTGTGTGTGTGTGTGTGTGTGTGTGTTTAAAGATAAATTACCTCGTGTAGATTTGATTGGGAAATTTTGTATGAAATGCACAAAGCTTTAATAAAAAAATTGGCTTTGAAAAAAAGATAAATTACCCCAAAGAAAAATGGACAAGCACCATAAAACGTAAGATCCTAGAAAAGGTAAATCCAAATGTTCCTACCCATATGAAAAAAGCACAATCTCATTTAAATCAGAAAAAGACCATTTGTAGGTGATAGTTTGTTCCTGACAATGTTTACCTGTGCTTACGTCAATAATCAAGTTATTTCAGAACCTAATTTGTGTGGGGTTTATATCACAAATCTTCATGTGGTCTATAGCTAACCCTCTATTTTATGCTTGGCTTCTATATATAGCTCCACCTGGCTGGATGCAGGATAATATTTACATTTTTAAGAGCAAAACCAAATTTGTGTATTACTAAGTATAGACTATTTTATACACAGTTTTGTCAAATATTTTCTTTCTTTTTCTTTCTTCCTTTCTTTCTTTCTTTCTTTCTTTCTTTCTTTCTTTCTTTCTTTCTTTCTTTCTTTCTTCTTTCTTTCTTAAACTCACATTCAGAATTCAAAACATAAAATCTTCAGGTTCAAATGTCATTCATTCTCCGTTCTGCTAAGGCTTGTCAAGCGGCTACACTGAGAAGGGGATGTAGCTGGTGCTGGTGACGCCTTCATGCATAGGAAGAAAAGCATGGAATAGAACTGAAGAAACTCTGTTCTTCTATCTCACATATGCCTTTCATTTTCCATGTTTACATTTGAAGGTTACTTGGAGCAGCCCCTGCCCCTTTCCTGGCTGGGCTGTCTCTTACCAGCCCTGTTATAGCAGCCTGACCCTATCATGTTAGAAAGATTAAACAGGATACACTTTTATATGATCTGTCTCCAAAATGACAGCTTTTAGAAATCACTACATGGGAAATTTGGGGTGACTCCAATGCTACTCCACCAATAAGTACATGAAATATCTTATTCTCAATATCTGTCCTTTTTTTTTAGCATTGTAGTTTGCAGAGAAAGGAAATACTTTTATCTTGTGTCTCTGATGAATAGTAACAAAGATATCTTTGCACTAACAGGTGTTCTGAAAAACATTTCAGTGAGTAAATTTTAGTGAAATGTGTATTTTAGAATAATATCCATGTTCTTTCTTCCTATTATTTCTTTCATTTCCCCATAAGTGAATTATGGTTTCTCCTTCAAAAAAACCAACACAGTTCTCCCCACTTCTTTCTTTCCTGTCCCCTTCCCTCTCCTCCTTTCTCTCTGCCTCCTTCCTTCCATTGAATAGGATTTGGACAGAGGTATGTAGAGGTAACATCTGAAAAAATGTGTAAAAAAATAGATATTGTAAATTTCAACCCCTTTATGCAAATTAATTTGTGAACTAATACTTAATACTTAGCAAATAAAATTTCATCACCATCCAAATTTTATTAGCTACAAGACAGTAAAAATGAATGTATCCCTTAAGTTTCTGCTCAAACTGCTTTTTCAGATATGAATCCATTAAACCAGGATTTGGGGCTACTGGAATGTATAATGAGATGAAATTAAGCTACCTCTATAAAATGATTCTAGCATACAGTGCTACAAGAACAAATCTGCAGGAAAATGTTCCTGATAGCTAAGATTTTCCCCAAAATATCAGTATCATTTTTATATTTGAATGGATTATAAAAGCTTTGCTAATTTGGTCTAAATTCAAAATGGAAGATAAATTCTACATTATGAATTTTGTTTCAATCCCTCTCTCTGGTCAATTCATAAAATAGCTAGGACTCATGGTTGTTTTTTCATTTATAGGTAAGAAAGGAATCAAGGACTGTTTGTGAATTGTTTGTGAATTATTCCATGGTCAATGGCACAGGTCTGACTTGAATCCTATTCGCTTAGATTCATATGGGGTATTCCCTGAGACTAAACTATTCTTGACTTGATGGTACATTATCTCAATATTGAAAATCTGCAAAGAAAGAAATTTACTAGTCTCCTTTGTGTTGATTTAGCTATGGGTTTTTCAACTATGCCTTTTGGAAAGAATTCAATATTTTTTTAAGGCTACAAGCCTCCAACATGAGGAATATAATTTGTTTGTGAAAGAAAACACAGGTTAATGCAATGAAATAGTCTAGAGACTAGGGATACTTAATATCAAATTCTATAATGCCTCACAAAGAACATTGTAAACAGATACCCAGTAAACGCTTATTAAAATGAACTGAAAAAAATGGAGAAGAGTTGTTGAGTTAACAAAGAATATTGTGAACTTGAAATTTCATTGTCTTTTAACAATATTTATTTAGATTTTGTGCCCATGTGTATGTATGTGCATCATCTGTGTTCAGGAAACTGAGGGGTTTGAAGAGTCCTTAGATCTCCTAGAACAGTAGTTTATAGGCAGCTGTGTGCCACCATGTGGGTGCTAGGTATTGAAGCCTGGTTCTTGGCAAGAGCAGTAAACCCTCTTAACCTCTATGTTACTGCTTCAGAGCCTCATTGTGTCTTAACCATCTCATTCTAGACATGAGCACTAGGATTTTTTTTTTTTTTTTTTTTTTTTTTTTTTTTTGAGACAGGATTTCTATGTAGCCCCAGCTGTCCTGGAACTAGCCCTGTAGACCTGGCTGGCCTTGAACTCAACAAAGATCTGCAATATCTCAGAGAAAAGGAAATATGCTGAGTTTTATATGAAGTTCATTCACTTACTCATTTAGCAAATATTTCTGGAGCATTGCATATTAAGCACTGTCCTGGGTCCTGAATTTTTATTTTATTTATTTATTTTTTTTTTTTTTAGACAGGGTCTCCCTGTAGCCCCAGCTGGCCTGGATCTCCCTCTGTAGACCAGGATGGCCTTGAACTTACAGAGATCTGCCTGCCTCTGCCTCTGAATTTTTTTATGTATAATTTTAAATAGATGCTAGTAACCATAAGGACCCCTGATAGAGTCCACAAAAACTAACCCAAAGCTTCTGATATCAGAGTTTAATAAGTACCTGCCCAGAGACTTTTCTATGAGCCTTTTATTGAATGGGCCTATATTCCTGAATAATGTCAAATCCCTTCCCAGCATCACTGGACAACTTCCCATTCAAAACTTTAGTGTTAAGGAGGGAGTAGTGAGTTATAACTGTAGTTACTAGATACTGTGGTTGCTGAAAAAAAAGAAAAGAAATAAAATTCAGAAATGGAGCACCTTCAAGTTTTGAATGAATTAGAATAATAAAGTCTCTTTTCTTTTTCTTCTTTACCCCCCCCCCAAATCTGTCTTGGAACTTGCTATGTAGACCATCCTGAGCTGGCTTCCATTTCACAGAGATCCACCTGCCTCTGACTCCTGAGTGCTAGGATTACAGGTGTGCCCACCATGTTCGGGTTTGTTAAAAAGCTTCTTTTATGTCTGATGTTCTATAATCTTGAAGTAACATTTAATTCAGTCTAAATTCAAGGAGAAACTCTACATTATGAGTTTTTGGTTCAGCCCTATTTTATGATCCAAAACCTTCCTTATCCCACGTTTCAGGATCAAAAGAAAAATACATATTAATACATGCGTTTACGTTATTACTGTCATTTTTAAAGTCATCAAGCACCAATTTACAGGCAACTCAATTCTTCAGTGTCTGGGTAAATATACCTACTGATTTAGTTGAGCCTGGATTTCTTCATTTTTCTCTGTACTTTTTATCAGGAGAGTGATTGAAAAACACGGGAGTTGGGAATGGGTTTCCAACTTCAGGGAACGGTGTGCTGGGTGTAACTAGACTTCTGAGGCTGACTGACCTTGAATTTGAAGAAAGACAACAAAGGGGAAGGAGGAGCAGGTGATCTAGTTTAAGGTCTGGAGGGAGAGTAACTGGGGACATACAATTTAAAAGAATAAAGACCTAGAGCCAGTCTTGGCCTAGAGGATCCACACACCTGCCGGGCCATGCATCAATAAGTTATTTCAGATCTTGGAGCCACTGGAGGCCAAGCTGTTACCTCAATCAGGAAGGCTGGATGTAATAACAAATCGGATCTATTTCTGTTTTAGTGGATTTAGCATCTCTTCTACATAGCATCTATTCTAAGCATATCTATAAGGAGCTTATCCAGGTCATTGGACTCGATCGCAGAAAACCCAGCAAACTAAAACACCAAAACGTTCATATTTACACCTTTGACAAAAGTTGCACGCCAACTCCCTCAGGACGAGCCCTGCATGGGAAGGGAAGGATCTGACTGCGTAGCGCGCTCCTCCTGCAGGAAGGACCACAGCACGCTCACTTCAGATCAGCGCTCCACAACTAGAGTGCTCAGCCCGGGCACCGCTTCGGTTCTCCTAGGGCGCGCGGCTAGTGCTTGAGGGGGTGGGCGTGGAATTTGTTCCCTTGGAGCAGCCAATCAGCGGCGAGGCCCGGCGGTGGCGCCAGTGACGTAAGGAGCTTCCCTCCGCCCCGCTGCGGACCGACGCGAGCTCGAGGCTGGCTAGGACTGAGGGCATCAAGGAGCCTGAGTAGTGCGCATGCGTAGTCTCTAAGGGGGCGGACTGGGCAGGGATGAGCGGGCACGCGCATGCGCGCACACGCGGGCGGCGAGGCCGGCGGCCGGGGCGGAGGGGGCGGTTCCTGGAGTGTCGGCAACCCGAAGGCTCCGCAAGCAGGCGGGCGAGCGGCAGGTGCCGCGGCCGGCCGCCGCACCTCGGCGTCCGGGCGGTGACAATGAGCCGCGACCTGCGACGGTCTGCACCTGCCGGCTGCCCATCAGCGCGGGCCTTGCGGCGCGACCTGGGCCTCGTGGCGTGCTGGGCCCCCGCGGCGCGGCGCGGGCCCTGAGCGGGAGCTGCTAAGCCTCCCGCGGCCGAGGCCTCGCCCGCCCGCGCTCCTCAATGTCTCCCCGGCGGGGCGGGGGCTGCCTGCGACACCCGCCGAGCGGCGCCCCCCGGAGCCCGGTCCGCAGCCGCAGCGCGCCGCCCGGAGCCCCGCAGCCTCCCCCGGCGGCGGCGGCCTGGAGAAGCCGCTCAGCTGCCGCCGCCCCGCGAGCCGCGCAGCCGCCGCCGCCCCGCGGGGAAGATGAGGGCGGAGGGCGCCGACCACTCGATGATCAACCTGTCGGTGCAGCAGGTCCTGAGCCTCTGGGCCCACGGCACAGTGCTGAGGAACCTTACGGGTAATGGACGCTCGGGGATGCGGGGCGGAGGGCAGCGCGGGGCCCGCGGGCGGCCATGGAGGCTTGTGGATCTGCTCTGCGCGGGGGTCGGGGTCGCAGCTTCCCGGACTGGCCCCCGCGACCCCGATACCCTGCGCGGATAGAAGCGCGGAGTGGAGTCTCCGGCCAGAGTTGAACACAGTTGCTTCTGCTCCCACCCCCCCGCATCCACACACCGCTTCTGCAGTTTAGATGTTTTGCTTTCTCTTGGTGTAGCTCCTTTTCTTGCAGACAAGTCTCAACGCAAATGCAGAACTCCAGTGCTCTGCTTGTAGTGATCTATTTCCGTGGACCGCTCCTCTGCTTTCTGGCCAGAGAGATGACTAAGTGGATTGTAGTGGGTCAGGGGGTGGGCCATGGGCTAGTGCATGGGAAGCAGTTTAGCCTTATCTGTCTCCTCTGCCATTTCCTTTTTTTTTTTTTTTTTTTTTTTTTTCTTCTTGCCTCCAAGCTGCTGATTCCGTGACATTTCATAATTCTATATATTTCCCTTCGTTAATAAAGGTGATCTGGAATTGGCTTAGCCACATCAATTTCTGTTTGTTAGAGTGAGCATAGTACACATAATATTTTAATCTAATCTGTTGGTTTGCTTTGTGAGGAAACTTCTGCTTTTGTTAATATGGAAATAGACTCCGAGTCCTGAATTTTAAAAATAGCTTCTAAAGAGTAGTATTTTACAGGAAGGAGATGGAGTTGCAGTTTGATGAGTCCTGGGTGCCTGCTTTTCTGAGAAAAATACACCCAGTTTAATTCTTACAAATGTTTTAAGAGTTAATTTTAGTTGAACATTAATGATTCAAAATCTGTGACATCAAATTGGTTAACAGTATATAGTATACATATCAGTATGTTTATATGTAAAATCTAGCATGACACAGAGAAGTTCACACAGAAAAATGTTACGGAATTTTATGCCACAGGACATTTTTAAGGGTACTAAATTCACTGAGTATGGAAACTACACAATTAAGGGAAACTGGGTTGCTTCAAGGTGCCTTCACTTTTAAGATGTACTTGGAACAAACAGACTTAAATAGAGACATGTTTTTATAGTTCTGAAAAGATAAATCGACATAAAGATCACTTCAAGTTTTGGAGCTAGACAGCATCATTGTACTTATGGCTTTGCTTCTATTTGCCTGTAATTTCCTATTTCCCAAGTATGGATTATGTTTCTTTTTTTTTTTTTTTTTTTGTTTTTTCAAGACAGGGTCTCCCTGTAGCCCCAGCTGTCCTGGAACTCTCTCTGTAGACCAGGCTGGCCTTGAACTCACAAAGATCCGCCTGCGTCTGCCTCCCAATTGCTAGGAGTAAAGGTGTGCGTCACCACGCCCGGTGGATTATGTTTCTTAAAGTATATGATAAACAAAGATTTAGTGAAAATATATATGTTAATGACTAGCTTAGCTCACCAGTATTTTATACAAAGTTAGCTTAGGGAGTCTTAGATTAAGTGTAAATGTAGCTTACCTATTAACCAGGTTTAATATTTTTAAATATTTAAGATTTTCATCACTGTAATGGCTTCCAGCTCTACAAGTCAGCCATTTGGTTGGCGATAGTAGTTGTCAGTCCCCAGTAGCTTCAGTTTTATCTCCAGTATAGTCTTAACAATTGCCGGTTGCTCATTGCTGTATCTTAAAGGATATGGAGACCATCTGAAACTAGGGCTGAGGTGTGAGGAGGATTGTAGGAGCCTCTACTACCAAGAAACTACTAAATGTGCAGAATTCTACATATGAGGGTAAAAATGCAGACATAGAACTATGCTTTACAAGCAGGTGAGGGTACCTCTGGATGGAACCACACTTGACAGGGAGTGGGCTGCCTGTGGTTCTTTGTGTCTTGTACCACTTGGGGCCTTAGCCATCCCATAGAAGCTTGATAATTAGGAGATGCTGTCTGCTGCCACATAGCTTAGTCTCCTCAAAACAAGCAAACACAGCACCTAAAAGGAGACAAGCCTACCATTTACTGAATGCCTACTATGTATTACTCACCTTATTAATAACTATGAATGGGGATCTAAGCTTCAGACCCAAGTCCCCTATATAGAATGCCTCTCTTTCCCCTCTCCGGTGTGACTTTATTTAGCTACATCCTTGTCACTCCCTCAGGCTACTTCTCCTGTTTCTGCATGTAATTTTAATTATAGTTTTGTCTCTTCCAGAATGAGCATTGTTTTGCTCATTTTTGAATTCTCAAGCCCTAGCATTCTAGAACCTGGCGTATAGTGCTAGATACCGTTTTCTAAATCTTTATCTTTACCCTACAGACTTGGACATTGAAAAGAGAGTAAGTTGATTCTGTTTCATAGCTAACAAGTGGAAAAGTCATTACTATTTTTCAGATTGTAACATGTACTGTTAATTCAGAAGACATATTTAACATCATAGTAAAATTGGAAATGAAACAGATAATGAAAAAGAAGCATAGTATAAAACCAGTCTGTCTTGCTTGGATTTATGACTGTAAAGGAATTAAAGAACTCTGATTATTGGAAATGTTGGTTAAAGACCAAGTAAAAAAGAAGTGCACTCTCATTTTTTTCCCCTTGGTACAAACTAGCCAGTGTGGTGGTGTTCTTTTACATCTTTAAATTAATGAGAACTAGAAGCAGCTTAACATCTGAGAGCTAGAATTGCTTAGTTTTAGGAACACTGAAATGCCACTCCATCAGTGGAGTGACCTGTTGTGATAGGTATTTAATGGCAGAGACAGAATGGGAACCTGTGTCTCCTATTAGTTCTGTCTGGTCTGCCCCACATAGCTTCTTAACACAAGCAGGTTAGAGAGATGGTAAATCTTGTGATACTTAAGATTAGTCTGACACATATTTGTCCCAGTGAGTCTGAGAATGTGTGACTATATCTCCAGTAGGCCAGCCCTGTACTTTGGATACATTCCAAGAACCCCTAGTAGCTGTCTAAAACCACAGATAGGATCCAGTCCTGGAACTCCTATTGTGATAAAGTTTAGTTTATCTTAGATGCAGTAAGAACTTGACAAATGCATAGTAAAGCAGGGCAGTTTTAACCACATACTATTAGAAAATTGCCAGTATCACTGTAGAGCATTATTAGGCAAAACAAAGGCTATTTGAACACAAGCATTGCAGCACTGAGGTAGCTGATCTGATAACTAATGGTCAGTCTGATAACAGAGATGGGCCCTAGGTGGGTAGTATATTTGGGGTGGACACCCTTGACAAAGAGATGATTCTTGAGCGAGATGGAGCAGGACAGCATAGGATGTGGCCAGCAATTTGAAACTTACAGATTGTTTACTTGTAGAACTTTCCATTTAATATTTTGGATGGCAGTTGATTCAGGTAACTGAAGCCGCAGAAACTGAAACCTAGAATAAGGTTTGACTAATATGTCCAGTAAATAAAAAATACTGGAAAATGTAAGATGTTATTGCAAAATAAAGCTTCCTAAAATTTTAAGTTGCCACTGCCTTTGTAAAAGTTGCTGATCCGTATTTATTCTGTACCCACTTTTAGAAATCCTATCAGATTCGATCTGCTATTTAATTTTCTCTGATTTTGAAGATTCCAGTGAGAACCAGATAGTCCCTGGAGATCCCATGTCTTTCACTAAATGACTGTCATCCAAGTTGGCTGTGTGTCTAGCCCTTTCCCCAGGGTGTGATTCTTAGGAGACTCCTTTGTTTAATCATGAGGTGATTACATGCTTTCTCAGTCTGAGAGATGAACCCCTTCCTCCCTTCCTTAAGTACTTTTCTTTCTCTGATTATGTTCTAAATTCTTATCCCTCCATCTAAAATTAGGGTCCATATTGTGCCTACCTTTACAGCTTTGTGAGGAGCTTGAAGTTTTAAATGAAATTACCAATAATTAACTGTATCTTTTTCCTTTCATTTGTTTTACTTAACTGGTTTGGCTCCCAGTTTGTGTTCTGACCCAAATTTGGTTACCAAGGATTTAGAGAAGAATTTTTCAGAAAAGGCAGGGTGCTTAAAATCCTGGCCTGGTTGGTGTTGGGAAAGGGATATTGGGCTCTTGAAGAAAGGCTACTTTAGACTTGCTGACTCTCTTTGACAGCAGCAAATGTGGGGGGCAAGTGTGTCCCTCTATCGGTAAACATTGAGAGGTTGGGGGTCCCTCTGTAATGAAGGATAAAGTTTTTTTATTTTTATTTATTTTTGTATGTGTATGAATGTACTGTCTGCATGTAGGTTTGTGCACCCGTGTCGTGCAATGCCGCGAAGGTCAGAAGAGGGTCTCGGATTCCCCTGCAACTGGAGCTCTCCTGGAATTGGAGTTACAGACGGTTCTTAGCCGCCATGTGGGTGCTGGGGATCGAACCCCGGTCCTCTGCAAGAGCAGTTGGTGATCTTAACCGCTAGGCTATCTCTCCAGCCCCAGGATAAAGTTTTATATATGCGTTTATACACATATTTGTATTTATTTTTGCGTATATATGTATATGTATATGTGTGTCTATTCCTTAACTTATAAAGTGGTTGTATCCTGATAAGCCTATTGTAATAAATTAAAAAAAAAAACTTGTTAAGTTGACAATGATCTGTCTTGGGAAGCATGAGAGCTTAGCCTAATCTATATTAAATGTGTTCAGAACACATACACTAACCCCTAGTTTTAAAAAAAGTCATCTAATTCAATTGAAAGGCAAGCTGAGGGGCTGGAGAGATGGTCTAGCAGTTAAGAGCGCCGACCGCCCTTACAGAGGACCCAGGTTTGATCCCCAGCACCCACATGGCGGCCAAGAACCATCTGAAACTCCAGTTCCAGGAGAACTCCAGTTCCAGGGGAATCCAACACCCGCTTCTGACCTCCGCGGCATTGCACGACACGGGTGCACAGATCTGCATGCAGACGGTACATTCATACACATACAGAAATAAATAAAATTAAAAAAAAAAATTTTTAAAGGCAAGCTGAGTAACGTTATTGTTATATTCCTTTCTTTCTGAAAGCAACTATGATGTTATAATGTGAATCTCTTAATGAGCCCTAGAATTAACTTAACTTTCAGACATGGTAATTAATGTATGTGGGCGGAAGGTATATATTCATATTTTAGAGCAATATAAAATTAAAGGGAAAAAATGTGAACTCCTAAACATATATTGGAGTTAACATACAGTTTATTCCTGGAGGACATAAATATGGTACATATATGACGTTTATATAGGCATATTTTGGATTAATACAATTGGGGGGGGAACCACAACAACATAAGGACTGGGTCAAAAAATGGACTGATAAGACTAATAAGTCTGCCCCAAACCTCTGCAGAGAAAAACTTTAAAAAGACTGAGAGAAAGATGCAGGACATGTATGGCAGAGTGCGTGAACTGGGGTGGGGTGGAAGGAAGTGAAAGGGGAATGTGTCTAAATTGAACTGAAAAATGATGTCTAAAATAAGTATTAATTTTAAAAAGTCATCTAACATATGTTTTATAATAAAGCACTGAATGCACAGCCAAGAAGAGAATGGTTATAATATGTGCCTGAGTTTACATCAGTATAAAGTTGAAAAATCTCAAGTTGAACAGTTAGTAATTTGGGGGTCAGTTTCTCACTGTGCTTATTTTAAGATTACTCATACATATGCTAGTATAGTTTCTTTTTAGAGTTTACAGTTGCTAAGCTGTTTTGCTGTTAATTTTGCTGCCAGCCAAACCTGGTGCTACAGCTACCATCTACACCTGCTTTTGTCATCTCCAGGATGATGTGCTCTTTCAGTGTTCCGCTGTGTCTGCCATTATGTTGCATCCCCTTCCTAAGGTGAACGTATGTAGACAGAGTGGCTTCAGATGTCCATTAGGGTTATTTGCTGTGTAAGTGCAGCCCTGATCTCATATTCTGCTTTTCACTGTTTATGCCAGATCCTACAGTTGACTGATTCTGAAATACATCATTAAAGCATTACTCTTGTGTCTAGAGCAGATCAGTAAGTGCAGCTGGAGTCTATGCTTTGTAGCTTGTGATGTTTCAGAAGGCTCACTTGGGTATCTTGACAGAAAACCCTGTAAGCTTTGAAAAACCAAGTTTGGACTCAGATTCCTGCACCCAGGTGTCATTGCCTGGCTCTGCTGTCCTCAGTGACTGCACTGGCAGCTCTGCACTGTGCACGCTCACTGGCAGGGTGGATTACCTGGCTTCCCCAAGAATCTCGTAACTAGCATTGCAGAGACAGGAGTGGGATAACGCACTGGCTTTCTTTGCTCTGGAGGAGCTGTCCATTGAGCTCTTCCTAGCACTGTCCAAGGATGCCTTCAACAATGGACACACTAATATTCTGAGGGTGACAGTGACAGCCTGGCCCTTCCCCTGCCTCCCCCTGGGGGCCTTGATGAGGATCCCCCGCCTGAAAATTTTGAAAGCTATGTTAGATGGACTGGATTTGCTGATTAGGATTCACTAAAGCAAAGCAAGACCCAGAATGTGGAAGCTGCAAGTGCTTGATTTTCGGAATGTTCACATCAACTTCTGGAATTTACAGGCCGGAGCCTATGCTAGCAGCTGCTTACCACAGGTCACATGCACAAAGCACAACGTGGAAGAGCATCTTGCATCCACGATGAAACCCTGCTTGATGGTGTTAGGAGACTTCGACATTTCGGGACATGATCTAAATGAGTATGAAAAGTATTTGCTGCAGTGGGTGCAGCAGAAAAAAGGTTCCACCTATCTGTGCTGTCGGAAGCTGCAGGTTTGGGAACTGCCTGTCTACACTATCACAGACACTATGAAGAAGATGGATCCAGAATGTATCCTGGAGTTAGAACTGAATTTGAGTTTGCATCTGGAAGAAATGGCCTGTTTTGGACCTTTCCTGGGTCAGATGGGAAATCTTCGGAAACTTGTTTTAGGTGGAACTGGGAGGAACGACAATGAAGCAATTTCTGAAGAGCAGGAGAAGAAGTGGGCTGCCACCTTCCTGTCTCAATTCTCCAAACTCCACAGGCTCAGGCATCTCTACATGAATGATATCTACTTTCTAAATGGCCACCTGAAAATGTTGCTCAGGTGCCTGAAGACCCCTTGGAAAATCCTCTCTTGTCACTCACTGCCAGCTTTCTCATTCAACCCTGACTTAACTATCCAAGTGCTGAACATGTATTGCTTGGACAGCTGAGTCTGAATGTGGAGTGCTCTGCAACTCATGTCCTAGGACTCTCGGAGTTCTTCCTCAGACAGTCCCTGACACTCTGCTGACCCTGGAATTATAAGACTGTAGGATGGGGACTCTCAGCTTAGTGTCTTCCTGCCTTTCTGTAAGGTATGAAGACATGGGTGATGTGCTCAGATAGTTGGCCAACTTTGCCCTGAGCTTATGGACACACTCAGGGACATAAGGGAGCCCAAGATGGTCTCCTTTGCTTCAGCTATGTGCCTTGAGTGTTGTAAATGTTGTGTCTTTTCACCTGGAGACCAGGTCTTTTGTCTATTGTCATTAATTGTAGAAGGGTACTTCTGGCTATCAAGAAAGGGGGCTGGAGAAGTGACTCCCTTAAGAGTATCTGGGTTTGATTCTCAGCACCCACATGGCGACTATGTCCCCTCTTCTGGTTTTCATTGTTATTATACGTTACTCAATAAATCATTAAAAATGAAAAAAAAAAAAACAAGTTTGTTGTCACTCAGTTTTCACTTTGGAGTCATATATGGGCCTATATTCTCTGGAGTATTGTGGGTTAGTTTCAAAACTATGTAGGCTAAAATTTTTGACTAATTAATAATCGTGCAATAAAAATTCATTTATCTTTGCTCTCTTTAGACTGAAATGTCCAAGAAAGTCAGATAGCCAGGCGTGGTGGCGCACGCCTTTAATCCCAGCACTCGGGAGGCAGAGGTAGGCAGATCTCTCTTGAGTTCAAGGCCAGCCTGGTCTATAGAGCGAGCCCCAGGGCAGCTGGGACTAAAGGGAGACCCTGTCTCAAAAATACCAAAAAAAAAAAAAAAAAGACAAGTCAGAGGTGCTGTTCCCCTTAGGAGCACTTCTAGATTATAGGATGTTAACCCGAAGAGTAAAGAAGAACTGGAACCAAAGTAGGAAGCTAAGTCAAATGTACTAAATAGGCAAGCCTGGAGAATGTAACCCTGACTTTGCATAGCTACCAGAAGAGAAATTACAACTTTGTCACCTACTGTATGTCATAAACTGTAAAAGGCATTTCATGTCCTCGAGTGTGGTGGTGCACGCCTTTAATCCCGGGACTCGGGAGGCAGAGGCAGGTGGATCTCTGAGTTCAAGACCAACCTGGTCTACAGAGTGAGCTCCAGGACAGCTGGGACTAAAGGGAGACCCTGTCTCAGACCACACACACACACACACACAAAAAGCATGTCACATAAATCTTCCTATAATTAAACTGACCATATAATTTATTATCTTAATGTGTGTGATTATATAAGGTGTGATAGAGACTAATTATCTATTTTAATGACCTACTATTTTAGCAATAATAGTTAATCATAAACTATGCAGTGGCTGTAGCAATATATTTAAAAGATGTCTCATTAGACTATCCAGTTCCATGTAGTAACCTTGAGCTTTGTACATCCAACTTTAAAAGAAAAAGAAACTTTTCCCAAAGTATATAAGTAGGAAAAATCAGATTTTACCTGAGTTTAATTGTATGTTCTCGAATAACAGATCTGGAATATAATTTAGGAGCACTTATGCACTTACTGAAGAACTTTAAAAAGATGAGCTAACTGTACCTTCGAGTTGAAGACTGTAAATCATTAGATAGTAAACAGCTTCTTGACATGTCCTGTCAGAATCCTTCATTTGTTATCTGTCCCATGTATTTGAGAATACATTGATTTTTCTCATTTTTTTATAATTCACTCTGACATGTGTCCTATACGAAAAGCTTTATGCTTAGGATTTTAGTTTTAAGGCAGGGCAGTGGTCCATATCCACATTTCATAAGTTTTACTTTCAGTAGTTCGTATTTCCCTAAAATGTTTTAGTGAGGAGGACATTGCTCTAAGAATATTACATATGCTGTTTTAGTTGATTCTTGAAATACCTCATGTGGTAGGCGCCATTAACTCCATCTTTAAAAGTGAGGACACAGGCATGGAGAAATGTTGCCCCTACTTAGAAAGCAATCAAAATCAAGATTTCAAAAATCATCACTGTCAATACAATTGAGCAAACATTAGAGTAACTATCCTGGACCTAGAGCTGTTGTAGACACGGAGATAAATACCATGTGGCAACTGTCCTCCAAAACTTATTTTCCAGTGAATATTAACTTATAAATCTAAATTACTTAATGCTGAGTAATACTTAACCTCAAATGTAGTAGCTTAGAACAAGAAGCTCATCTTACAGTTTAAGGTGTTCAAGAATGCTGGTTTTGGCCCAGGATCTTTGGGTACTCCTATCTAGCTGTCAGCTGGGACTGTGTTCCCTGCAGATTGGGACTAGAGGACCAGCTTCCAAGCACATTCATATGGCAGTGACAGGAGGCAGAAGGCCTTCCATGAGACTGCTCACAGCATGCTTTTCCCCACTGAAAAATGGGGAAGAGAGCTGGACCAAAAAAGAGTCCATTTAATCTAATCTATCCTGGAGGTGTTTTTTTTTTTTTCTATATGTACACAGACATTTCCAATCCAGTGTGGAAGGGAACAACAAAGCAGATGGTGGGGACCATTCATTGGGAGCCTGATAGAAACTGGCTGCAATACTTAATAGGTAGGGAGAAAAGGAAAGAGGCCTTCAAAGGAAAGAATAGTTCAAGAAAGAGGGCAAGAGGATGAGGTATCTGTAAGAGAAACAGAAGCTGACTAGAAGATAAACTGCTATGTAGAATAGAAAAATCATACAGAGAAGCAGAGCATTTTAGGACTTAATCTAGACAGTTTTGACTGTGAGTGTTGTTATCTTGCTACATGCTGATAAACAGATGAAACCCTTCAGAGAAACTCATAAACTAGAGAAGGCAACTTTCAGATGAAGTAGTTTTTTTATGGTTTGTTGACTTTGGGAAAGACTAGGGAATAGGGTTTTAAAGAAGAGAGAAGAGTGGAGAATGAATACAGGGTAGTGGAGAGGGTGGAGGGTGAGCTGCCTGTGGAATATTGTGGACACTACACTGACAGGATTTATGTCTAAATATTGTATTTACCCTTGGATATAAGTGTCTAACAGATTTTTTTTTTATCAGTAATATGAAACTGGGTTTCCATTTTAAAATTCTCTTACCACCTACCATGAATGACTTCAGTCTATCATAGTTTCTAAACCTCTGTCTATCAGTATCATCCAGGGCTAGTTACACAAATGTCAAGCTCCAGTCCTGTGTTTTAAAAATATTAAGAATTTTTGGGCTGATTTTGTAGCTGTGTTGTAATATACATGAAAGTTAATGCAAGATAACGTACTATGGCTAAAGACATTAAAAATTCAATATAAACAACTCACTTCCTAAAGAACATGATAACCTAGTTTTAAAATTGCATCATTTAAAAGTGTATGGGTGTGTGTGTTGTGTGTGTGTGTGTGTGTGTGTGTATGTGTATGGAAGTGCCTGTAGAGGCCACATATGTTGGATACCCCTGGAGCTTCAGTTACAGGCACTTATGAGCTACCTGATATGGCTGCTGGGAATGGAACAGTATGCACACTTAACTGCTAAACCGTCTCTCCAACCCCAGTAACCCAGTTTTTAAAAGTGACTATCTTTTTGTTTAGATAGTATTTATGTATTTTATGTGTATGAAGTCTGCATGTATTTGTACCACTTGTGTGCATTGCCCATGGAGGCCAGAAGAGGGTGTTGGATCTCCTGTAACTGAAGTTAGGGATGGTTGTTAGTCACCATGTGGATGCTGGGAACCAAACCTGGATCCTCTGCAAGAATAGCAGGTGCTCTTAACTGTTGAGCCATTCAACCCCTAAAGTGAGTTTTAACATTAGATGGTTATATAATTTATAGTAAAAATATTTTGTTTCTATAAGCTATTAGCCATGGAAAATGATTCCTATAATGTGATAATATTTAAAAATTTTAAATGATGTGGTATTATTAAATGCAAAGTATATATAAGAATTAAATACTTCAAATGTTCATGTAAATATTTATATAAAGGTTTAGTTACTAGAATCTCCCTGACAACAAGCTACTTAGGGCTTTTCAAAATTTATGTTTGCATATGGAATTTAAGCAAAAGAATTTGTGTACAGAAACTGAGTTTTGCCCTTGGCTGCTGTTCTTGGTCTTTCTCTAGACAAGCACATCTTGCCCAGGCTTTGCTATCTTCTGTAATACCGGTGCCAATAATTTTCATATGATATTAAGGGAAAGCTGATTTAGAAATTTTAAAGAGTTAAGAAAAGTTGAGAGAATTTTATTTAGGAGTTAAGAAAACAAATTTTAATTTGTAAATAAATGTTTCATTAATTGTTGAAGTTATATAATTTTTAGGTGTAGCTTAGGTGTAGGATAAGGTTTGTAGCCAAAAAAATTGGTGACTACTTAGTTAATAGCTGTTACAGTAAAATTGGGCTTTCTAACTTTGTTTGAAACCTCCTGGATTCACCATGTAAAGGTTCCTTCCACTTCTGAACTGCTGTGAGGTGTTCATCCCAGGTTGCTGTAGAGTTCCTTGGGGTTCCCGGCAGCAGGGTCTCAGCTGTGCCTCTCCTGACGTTGCTTTGCATTCCTTGTCATGTTTTCATTCCTGTGATTTTTATATGTTTCCTGACCTGTCATTCATTCATGTGGTCTATTTAGATTTAATTTTAGAAACGTTATATATATGGAGAGTTTCATTAGAAGCTATAGTATTGATATAAAAGTTACTTTTTAGCTTTCAACATAGATAACCCTAAGATCTTACCCATTAAGATTTTTCTTAAGTCAGTATCTCATTTAAAAAAATCATAGTTACCCTCTGTTACTATTATTTAACAGCATGTGTATAATTTAAGTAACTTGAGAGCATACAAATGATAGCATTAAAAGTTTTATAATTGATCTAACTTAATAATAGACTGTCCTAGTTTGTCTTCCATTGCTGTGACAAAACACTCAGACCAACACCAACTTGGGGAGGAAAGGGTTTATTCATCTTACATCTCGTGGGTCACAGTCCTCAGAGAGCCCAAGGTAGGAACTCAGGGCAGGAACCTGGAGGCAGGAGCTGAAGCACAGGCCATGGAGGAACGCTGCTTACTGGCTTGCTCCCCTGGCTCATGCCCAGCCTGCCCTATTATACGGTACACAACCACCTGCCCAGGGTGGCACTACACATTGTGGGCTGGGCCCTCCCACACTGCTCGACCATCAAAACAATACTCCACAGATGTGGCCACAGGCCAATCCAATGGAGCCAATTCCCCAACTGAGGCTCCCTCAACCCAGGTGTGTCAAGTTGACACTAAAGCTATCCAGCACATAGACTCATGTTTTTATATTTACTCCATATACTTTTCTGAGTAATCAATACAAGAATTGGGCTATGATTTAAATGTAGAGCAGGTCTTGAGTTACTTTAAACAAACTTAATATTATTTCTTTAAAGCAAATGAAGTGATTATTTTAAGTGGAAAACTTGTTTTTCTAAAAATTCCCTTTTTCTGTTCAATGTTACACATTATAATTTACAATTTGAAATTATATAATTAGCAAGCAGGAGGGTAATTTGGTTTAAGTGGGTAATAAACAGTATTGCCTTAAGTTTTAAAAGGCCATATATTAAAGCCACTTTTGAAGTTGCCACAATTGATTTTAAAGATTAGTGTTTTTACTCTCTTTTAAGAAGCAAAACCAGAGCTATTAGATATCTCCAGTAGGTTTATAATATATGTTAAGTGAAGTTTTAAGTGGGTGAATACAGGAATTCATTTTGAGTGATTAAAAAGTTAACTTTTTGTCTTTACTTTAACTTAAAGATATTGCTGGGTATAGATTCTGGCTTTATGATTTTATGACTTTTTTCCTTTGACTTTCTTTTGATAGCTTCTGAGTTAATAGTTACAGTGTGAAGTTTTTTTGTGTGTGCTTCTAAATCTTTATTTCTGTATTTAGTATGTCCTCTTTCCTCTGAGTGTCCTCAATTCTTGTCTTTGGTTTTAAGTCATTCACTCTGGCAGGTCTAGATATATGTTGGTTTATTTTCTATTGTCAGTTTTCAGGTGTTTTGATTTGCTATGGAAGGGGTATTGTCTGTCTTATCTTGGCTTCTTGGAGCGTTTCAGTGTGGTTTGATGTCTTTCGTTATTTCTGAAAAATATTTAGTTACTGTCACTTCAAATATCTTCTCCATTATCTCTTTTCTCTGGAATCCCAGTTATGTGTGTGTTATTTGAAAGTAGGTGTTCCATAGCTCCTTTTCCAACTTTTTTTCTTTTGTTTTAGTTTTAATAAATTTTTGATGTATCTTTCTTTCTCAAAGTCTACTGGCAAACTGTTGAAGAAATTATTCCTTTCTGATAGTTTTTTTTTCTCAACTTTTATCACAGCATTTCCTTTTAACCTTCATTAGTGTTTCCACTTAGCTCTTGAAATTTTCAGTCTGTTCATATGTCTACCCTAGAAAGGGTTAAATTTGTCAACATGTTAATGATATTTTAAAGTCCCTCTCTGGTGGCTGTACAAATTGGGCCATCTGAATCAGGTTCTATTGATTGTTGATTGCTTTAAAATCCTCAGTAGTCAGTTTTTCCCAGTTTTGAATTTATCTCATGACTTTCTGTTGTTAGGTGCAGTATATAGAGTACAGAATGGTAGAGATTGAGATATATTAATATCTACTCCTGGCAAAGACCAACAGACTGAAGAGTTGCTCCAAACGACTCGAGCTGAGCTGAGTTTGCGTTTTTGTTGTTGCTGTGGTCACTCTTGGTGTGCGCGTGCCTCATGCTCTCTGGCAGTTGCTGCTGTTACCTTGTGTTTGGGATGTGAGCTGGGTGCTGCAGTGCCCTTTTCAGGGTTAGTGCTCCATTATGGACTCTGAGTCCTCTGTATGCCTTCCTGCAGCAGGGTCTTCTCAGACACTTGCCCTCTGTCCTGTTGTTGTTACTTCTGACTTGTGCTAGGCTAGTTGTGGTTCTGGGTAATTGGGGTTAGAGCGTTCCCAGCATTCCCTTCTTTCCTAGCCTTGGTGGCCAGACTCCTTTTGTCTGCTTTGTCTTGGGTAGGAGTTTCCTATACCCTCAACAATAACTGACCTTTGCTTAGCTGGACCCAGGGTCGTAGTTGGTTTTGAGCTTTTCTCCTAGGAATAGAAGTTTTCCTTTCTACTCTTCGCTATGCTGGAGCTGCAGTATATTTTTATCTTTCCCTGACAGTGGCAAGATTTGCTGCCCTCCCCAGCGGCTGAAAGTGTTTGCTTTGTTTAAAAGGATTCCAAAAAGCTTGGCATGGTGGTGCATGTCTTTAATCCCAGCCCTCTGGAGGTAGACAGGGGTGGATTTCTGGATAATGAGGCTGGCCTGAGAAGGGCGGGAGGGAGAGGGGAAGGAAGAGAAGGAGAAGAGAGAAAAGAAAAAGAAAACAAGAGGATTCTTAGAGGCTTGCTGCAATCACCTCCTAGACCTTCACTTTCCTGTCTCCCACCCACCACCTAGTCTCCCTAGGGCACACAGGACAGAGCCTGGGAGTGTGCCTGTTCCTGTGTTTTTCACACTGCCCTTTACTCAGAACCCGCATATTAACCCACAGCTGGCCTCTGACAGCTTGTGAAAATTGGAGCTCATTTCTTCTTCCCCATTTCATGGTGCAAATATCTAGCTTCTGTTCCACAGATGACACAGTTCATGTGTCCTCTCTGGCGGTGGGGATGTCTCTCTTTGACATTTGAGTTGATGTTTGAATTACTTTGTTGCTTTATATCTTCCCACATAGGCTAAGGAGAAATTTTGATGTTTTTTAAAATTAATTTTCATTTTTTGTATGAGTGTTTTGCTTGTGTGTATATAAGTACACCATGCATGCAGTGCCCACAGAGGCTAGAAGAAGGTGTTGGATCCCTCGAACTGGAGTTATATGTGATCGGTAGCTGCCATGTGGGTACTGGGAACTGAACCTGGGTCCTCTGCAAGGATAGCAAGTCTTTTGGACTGCTGACCCATGTCTATAGTACCCCAGAATTTTGATTTTATAATTTATCTCTCTCATTATTAGAGGGGAATAATACTTTTTATAGCTTCATGTATCCTAAATTCTGATTCATATTTAATAACTATTTTAGTAAGCATAGAGTTTAACATTTAACAAAGTAGGTTTCAAATTTTGGGAAATTTAGGGAAAATGTAACTATATAAACCCAAATGGGATTTATTCATTTTATAAACACAGTCATTTAACTGAGCAGGTAATATTGACAGTTGTTTACTTGACATTTTCTTGCTTTTAGCTTTACTGCTTGTTTCTTGCTTGTTAGTGTTGTAGATAGACCATCCTTGCTTTTCTGTATGTGAAACTGTATGCCATCATCGCTCCAGCCCTCCTTATCTAGGCTGGACTAGCAGTCCTTTTAAACAATTCTCATTCTTTTCAACTTTAAGGCCAGTATCTAAGTCTAGGCTTTAACTTTCTTTGCATTCTTTTTTTTTTTTTAATGATTTTCTACATGTGAGTATTTTGTGTGTATGTAATTAAGTGCATGTGTACATGTAATGTCTGTGGAGCCAGAAGTGGGTGTTGGATCCCCTAGAACTGGCATCATGGAACCTGTGTCCTCTGCAGAAGCAGCCAGTGTTCTTAACAAGTCAACCCCTTTTCTTTGGATAATTGATAATCATATTTGTCCTAGTTTCGCTTTCTCATATCTACCAGAGTAAAATTTTTAAGAGAATGAATTTGGTTATATAACTTCCATATTTAAAATCTGCAGTTGGCTACTGGATCTGGCAGTGTAGGAAGCTTTCTTTTGTGCCGAACAGGGACCACTTGGCCCTGCTAAGGGGACAGGGACACAGCACCTGCCTGCAACTGCTGTAGATAGCTAGCCTCTCAGAGCAGAGACCAGCCGGCTACTTCCAGTAGCCTGGTCTGGGTGGTACTTCCAACTCTGGCCCTTAGCCTGGACCCATGAGACACGTGTTCCACTCTTGGCCATGACTTTCCACCTGCCCAGAGACTGCTGAACCCTGTACAGGAATTTCAGGCTGATGGCTATAGGCCTATCTTCAGCCTAGGTCCACTCACAACACCAGCTATCCAGATTGGTGGTCCGCACTGGAAACTTTTTCCAACCCACTGGCCACCCGAATGAACACCCTGCTTTGGCCTGTGTGCGCGTGCACGCAAAAGATTAAAAAAGATGATGGCCGGGAATTCTGTAATGATGTTAATGGGGGAATTAAATTTATTCCTTGCTACAGCCTGCTTTTTTTTTTAAATATTTTTTTATTTTTATTTATTCTTGTATGTGTATGAATGTACTGTCTACATGTAGGTTTGTGCACCCGAGTCATGCAGTGCCATGGAGGTGAGACGAAGGCATCGGATTACCCTGGAACTGGAGTTAAAGACGGTTCTCAGCCGCCAGTGGGTGCTGGGGATCGAACCCGGGTCCTCTTCAAGAGCAGTTGGCCCTCTTAACCACTAGGCCATCTCTCCAGCCCCCTACAGCCTGCTTTTATAAACCAAATGACATCAGTTCCCAAAGCCAATCACAGCTTCCCCCCCAATTACAGCCTCCCCCCACCCCAGTTCCACACTACTGCACACCGTTGCCCCACCCAGCATCACGCACCTAGGCCATGCTGTTTGCTCCTCTTTCAGAGAAATCCCCTGACTCCCAGCCACACGGTGCCCTGAGGGGAGCTAGCTGAGAACTAGCCCCCAATTCAAACTGGATCTTCCCACATGGCAGGGCTGTTATAGTCACAAGCACACAGGAGTTGTGGCTGCCTCTGCATGCATGCGTGTGCAAACGGACAGTTGGGAAGAAGAATGAGTCAACAGGTCAACAGGAGTGGGAGGGAGATGAAAGGATAATGGGGGTGAGTATGATCACAACACATTGTATGCACTTTTGACATTGCCTAAAATTTTAAGAAATTAAGAAAAAATTTAAAAGCTTGTCAATTGGCCTTCCCTTTGTTTCTAAAAAGCAAGACTACCCACTTGTTGACACCATTTTTTGACCTTTTTTTTTTTTTAACCAGTGTTTTCTAGGAGTCTCAAGAGATTCAAGTCTCATACACCATGTTTGTTCAGATTAAGAACAAAAGCCCTGAAGGTAGTGAGTGACTTGCTAGCCAGGGTTGATGAGAGTTACAGATGGGACCAGAGCTATTTCTGGTACTGTTTGGAAACTGGAACAAATTATAACTCTCTCAGATCTCACCAGAAAGTTAGCAAACACTGCAATAACGGGCAAAATTAGTTTAAGATAAAGATTGCAGATAGCCCTGCCTGGGTCAAACAATCAAGAAGACTGTGCCAGGAGTTGGGGAAGCAGGTAGGAAGGCATGGTCACTTCCATTGAATTAAGGATGAGGCACTTGACAATGTTTACCTTGTGTATTAGTTTGTATTTGTTTGCTTTGTGTTTTGTTTAGCACCAGCAATGCCACCTGCTGACCGCCTTTACTGCCCAGACTCTAGGAGCTTGGTGGGATATGAGCAGAAAGATAAGTGGAGGGCCTCTGGATGTTCATCTTAGCAGTGTAGCTTAGTTGGCTCACATTCACCCAGTTCTTCTTGTGATTCGGTAGCTACAATTTCCTGTCTCTCATATAAGCATATGTCACTTTGAGCTGAATTTGATACAGCATGGTGGTCCAGGTCAGTACTCGAAAACCAACAAGTCCTGTTTTAGCCACACAACCAAGTATCCTCTTGGTTGTACACAGAAAGAGAAATGCAGGGTGTCCTAGTTTGTCTTCCATTGCTGTGACAAAACACTCTGACCAACACCAACTTAGGGAGGAAAGGGTTTATTCAGCTTACATCTCCTGGGTCACAGTTCATCACTTAGGGATCCCAAGGCAGGAACTCAGGGCAGGAACCTGGAGGCAGGAGCTGAAGCACAGGCCATGGAGGAATGCTGTTCACTGGCTTGCTCCTCTGGCTCATGCCCAGCCTGCCTTCTTATACTATACACAACCACCTGCCCAGGGTGGCACTACTCTTTGTGGGCTGGGCCCTTCCACACTGCTCGACCATCAAGACAATACTCCACAGATGTCGCCAAAGGCCAATCCAATGGAGCCAATTCCCCAGTTGAGGCTCCCTCAACCCAGGTGTGTCAAGTTGACACTAAAGCTATCCAGCACACAGGGTTTTGGTTGTATAGATTCTGTCTGCCAGCCAGCTATTAGTTGTTTGGAAATAGTTGGTGAACTATATCTTGGTCAGACTTTGTTGCCTAATTTGCAATGCTTAGTTGATCCCAGTTCTAACATTGACTGTGTGTAATGCCATTCAGCTTTTTCAACATGTTCAGGTTTCCAAATGATCCCAGCCTGTTTGGGTATGTGTACCCAAAGCATCAAATATAAAGCCAAGCTCAAGACAATAGGAAGTTGTGATATATTAGACTCAGGTTAGGCCAAATTTATATGGCACAATCAAATCTCATGCAATGCTGTCAGTTTCATTGTCCTGAATATAATATATAATATCAAGTCATTTCCTGTTAACTAATATGACTTTTTTTTTTTTTTTTTTTTTTTTTTTTTGAGTCAGGGTCGTCCTTTAGTCCCAGCTGACCTGGAGCTTGCTCTGTAGACCAGACTGCCTTGAACTCACAGAGATCCGCCTACCTCTGCCTCCCGAGTGCTGGGATTAAAGGTGTGCACCATCATGCCTGGCCTAATATGACTTTTTAACTTTTGTTTTCACTGTGTTTTAGTACAAATACCCAGGGACGACTTTTCCAATTGAGTGCATCCTAGAGATACATTGTTCTGTGGAGACAAGACATTAATTAGGAAAAGGCTCTGAGCTTCCCCTCTTGATAGCCTGTTCTTCCCCTAAGGCTGTGAGCATTTGTTATTGGGGTCCTGTAGTTCTCTTGATCTGAGCCAATCATATGTTTTCTTGGATTTCCACCTGGGAGTCCTCAGATAGACTTTCTTGTCCAGAGTGGCCAAGACCTCAGGAGGCCATGTTGAAATGGCAACATTCAAAATAATGGTAGTTACTTCAACCTAACTTAACTTCAGTTTTTTTCCCAGGATAAATAGTGTAGGAAATTAAAGACAAAAGAGAAAAGGAAGCATAAAAGTAATTAATTGAGTTTGGGGTGATTTGTTCAGAGTACATCTACTTAACAGATGACTCAAGCTGGTTCTCAGAGGTCTCTTGAGATTGTTTTTTTTTTAGTTGTATCATTCTTTTGATATATCTTGGATCTTCATGAAATATTAATCTTGAAATTCACTTTTTCTTATTAGGTACATTTGTTGTGTAGAGGTCAGTGATAATATATTTAGTAGCCAAACAACCTCAGATTTTATATCAGGATAATTGCTTGTTTGTTTGTAGTATTAAATATAGTCAAGAAATTACTCTCTTTTGTGTTACAAGGACCAGGAAGAAGAGCCTTTTAATCGGGGGCTCAATCTGTTAAGCTTTCTTACATGGGCCTTTCTGGCTTCTCTTTGTGGCTACCATGAAACTGTTCTTGTTGCATAGGAGTGTAACGGGGTGTTTTGGGGGGGGGGTTGGATATAGAACTGGTAGAGATGTCTAGGGGTCTGGATTTGTTCTGAGAGAGAGACAAAGAATTCATTATCTAGGAAAGGAAGAAGACAGAAATGCAGAAAAAGTGACAGCAAAGGTTTCTTTATTATGTATAAGATGGACATTCCCTTTGGGCAAAGGGGGGCCTAAAATTGGGAGTCCCATGACTAGACTTAGAAATCCCTTTTTTTTATCAGGGGTGACACTTTGGAGTCCCTACCCCATATTTTTAGATTGGTCTCCTTAAACAAAGAGGGGGATGTTAATAGGCTCTAAGCTTCCTTTAGTCCAAATGACTGGCTATATGACTCTGATTCTCAGTAGGTCAGTTGAAGGGGCCTTATTGGGATTAAAAAAAAAAAAGAGTTAAGAATAAAATCTATTAAATTTGGGGGGCTAGAGAGATGGCTCCACAGTTAAGAACACTGGCTGACTGGTTGCTCTTGCAGAAGACCTGGGCTCAAATCTCAGGACTCACATGGCAGCTAGCAGTTGTTGCAACTCTATTTCAAGGGGATCCAATGCCCTTTTCTGTCCTCTGCAGGCACTGCACAATATGGGTACACTTAAATATATGTAGGCATAACATTAATATGCATAAAATAAAAATAAAATAAAATAATTAAATTTATTGAATTTTTGTCCATTATCGTCCGTTACCTATGGCTTTCTAACTCTTTTCTAATTGCTTATCCACCTTCCTTTTTGTCCTTCAGGAGGAGCTTCCTAGTGACTCTCCCTCCTCATAATGCTGTCTCTGTAGATCCTTAGAGTAGTAGGTTTGCCCTGAAAAATTATATCTTTTTACATATAAATATCTGCTAAGAAGTTAAGTTTTTTTAATTTATTTTCAAGCCAATTTTTATTGAAGCGTTGTGCATTTCATACAAAATATCCCAATCAAATCTAGACCCATTCCCCCTCCCTTGCCCCCCCAACCATAGCTAACTTTTTTTTAAATATTTATTTTTTTATATATACACTCATATATATATATATATATATATACACTAATACAACTAATATTTAAAATAAATCAACGTTGAGCTCTGGTGGGGGGCAAGGAAGGGGGAATGGGTCTAGATTTGATTGGGATATATATATATATATATATATATATACACATATGTATTGCCTGAATGTATGGAAGTGCATCTATGTTGTGCAGTGCCTACAGAGGTCAGAAGAGGGCGTAGGATCCCACGGAACTGTCATTATAAACAGTTGTTAGCCTCCTTGTGGGTGCTGGGAATCAAACCCGGGTCTTCTGCAAGAGCAGCCAATGCTCTTAACCACTGACCCATCTTTCCAGTCCAAGCTTTTTTATTCTTAATTCAGCTTATAAACTGAAGCTATTTGAGAGTGACCATGTGATATGTATGGAACCACCATTTCCTTGAAAGTTGAAAGAGAAAACCTCTAAAAGGCAAACTTTATCTATTTTTCCTTAAACATCAATATCCACCTCTTTTATTGCCAGGAAGCAAGAGTGGTATTTTAACACCATAAAACCTATCAGATGCCTTTTCCTTCACACAGTTTCATATTTTCTGAGTCCATCCTATGTGAGAAATCTCATGAGTGGGGCAGGGAAAGGCTGATGCTTTCACATTTGTTTTCTATGTTTCTACCCTTTTTCTCACAATTATACTTTTCATTCTGAGGTAATTGCAGGTCTATAGCAGTGACATAAAATAATATGTAGAGGAGACCCGGTGAGCCCTTTATCCACCTGACCTGATGCGACTTTCTGGGCAAACAATGTTTCACAGCTAGGTTACTACCATGGATTCAGTCTTCAAGTATACTCAGATTGCACCAGTATGCTTTCTGTATCTGTACTCAGAGTGTGCATGTGCATATTTATTTTTGTATGTGTATGAATGTACTGTCTACATGCAGGTCTGTGCACCCATGTCGTGCAATGCCATGGAGGTCAGAAGAGGGTGTCGGATTCCCCTGGAATTGGAGTTACAAACGGTTCTCAGCCACCATGTGGGTGCTAGGGATCAAACCCCGGTCCTCTGCAAGAGCAGTCAGTGCTCTTAACTGCTAGGCCATCTCTCCAGCCCCAGAGCTTGACTAATTATTAAGTGGCTCACAGGACTCAGGGAAATACGTCCTATTTTCCTACTTATTATAAATGATAGAGTTCAGGAACAGCCAGATGAAAGACATGTATAAGATAAGGAATGGAGGCTGGTGAAGGTACAGGACTGTGTGGTGGAACCTTCCTGCCCTCAGGTTACATCATCTAGTGTCTCCACATGTTCAGCAATCTAGAAGTTGGTCAGATTTAGTAGTTCAGTGTTTATAGGGCTTAACCTCCAGACCCCTGCTCTCCTTCCTGGAGGTAAGTTGTGGGCTGAAAATCATGAGGTCTTTCTGGTGACCAGTACCATCTGAGGCTATATAGGGTCCTGTGCTAAGTATCCTTTATACCATAAATTCAGGAATGGGGTCTGTGGATATGGTTCAACAGTTAAGAGACTTAGTGTTCTTCAAGAAGACCCATGTTCAGTTCACAGCCACCGTGTGGCAGCTAACACTGGTCCTTAACTCCAGTTCCAGAGGTTAAGAGATTCTACACACTCTGTGGCCTCTGCAGGCACCTGGCACACATGTATTGTGTTACATTCACAAGCATACAGGTGAAACAGTCATATGCATAAAAATAAAGAAAATCTTTTTTAAAATAATAAGAAAATTCAGGAATGATTAAGAGGGACTCATAAGTAACAAACACTATTCCTGTCTCAGGATATTTCAGGGGTTTAGGAATCATATAAGAGACCAGCCACAAATACCAAACTTATTTGTTATACTACCTCATATAGTATAAAATTCACTATTTTTTTAAGTGTATAGTTTATAGATCTTTTATATCTCACAAAACTCAAACTCTGGAGAGAAGGGTAGGAAAGGTCAGAAAGGAAAGTGGGGAAGGAAGTCTGTAATTTGTAAAAATGAATGTGTGCAAAAAAAAATGAATGTGTGCTATGACAATAAAATATTCCAAACATAAATCTTGAAACATTGGATTCCTTAGATTCATAACTTGCCATCTCTACCTCTCCCATTCCCTGGTATTTTCTGTGAATTTGACCATGTAATTTTTTTCATGTTAGTGGGATCACACAGTATTAGTCCTCTGACTGTTTCAGTCCACTCAACAAATGTCTTCAAGTACATTCTTTACTTTGTGATGCCACATTACAGTGATGCTTAAATAAGGACAGCCTGACTCTTAGCATCCATCTTAAGGCTGAGAGTGGACCTGAACTGAGAACCTATTCCTTAATGTTTCTCTTGAATTATTCTGTGCAGCAGGGCTTGCTCATTCTTTTATTGAAACAGTATATCCAGCATGAAATGGGGAAGTAAAAGGCAGTAGAATTTATAAATCTCCCTCCAGAAGATTATACCTCTTTTCACCCATGCAGACCTAAAATACCACACCCAATTACAGATATTGGAAATTTCTCTCACTATTTTCAGTGAGATAAGTGCTATTTGCAGCACTGATATATAAAATGTATGTACACAGATTCATATATTAATTTGTATACAGGGCAAAGAAGGGTCATGAAAGACCAAAGGCAAATGCCCAGACTGAAGAACATAAAAGCAAAAATTGAACAAAGAATTATTAATATGCGCCACTATGAGCTATCAAGAATCCTTGTGCTTATTGTCATGTGACTTAACCTTGTATATGACTGGGAATGTCCACTAATTCCCCTTTTCCTCCAGACTTCTCCAGGTATCTATGAGTTTGGAGTAGAGGACCTCTTTCTCACATGGGCACTAAAATGCACCAATTACTCTGCAATCCCATATTATGGTGATACTCAAAGACACCTTGACTTTCTAACATCCATTTTTAAGTCTAAGAGTGGATCAGAACTGCTGAGAATCTGTTCCTTCAGATGTCTCTCAGAACTGTGTTCTTCAACAAGGACTTGCTCATTCTTTTATTCACACAGTATATCCAGCATGAAAGGGGGAAGTAAAGCCGGGCGTAGTGGCCTGCGTCTTTAATCCCAGCACTCGGGAGGTAGAGGTGGGTAGATCTCTGTGAGTTCAAGGCCAGCCTGGTCTACAGAGTGAGCTCCAGGACAGCTGGTACCAGGACCCTGCCTCAAAAATACCAAAAAAAAAAAAGGAAAAAACTAAGAAAGGGGGAAGTAAAAAAAAGCAGAATTTTTCTTAGCAGAAAATTGTCTTTTCTGACACTTTCTCTTTTAGAAGTGAGTAATTTTCCATGATAGCTAGCGGTCTGTGGTGTGTTGTTAATGTCTTGTTCACATTTGGGTTGCTTCTTCCTCCTAGCTTTTGTGGACATGTGGCCATGAACATGGCTGTACCAATATCTCTTGGTGCCTCTATTTTAATCCTTTTGGGGAGTGTATTAATTTTTCTGTTGTTGTGATAAAATACCGTGACAAAAGCAATTTAAGGTTTATTTTGGCTTATAGTTCTAGAAGAATGGAGTCTATCATGTAGGGAAGGTATGATAGCTGGGGCAGGTTAGCTGGCTGATCACATTTCATCTACATACAGGGACCAGAGAGAACCAGAAGTGGAATAAAGTATAAAATCCCAAAGCCCACCCCAGTGATGAATTTCCTCTAGCAAGGCCCCATCTCCTGAAGGTTCCATAACTTTCCAGATGTGCCACCAATTGCGGATTGGTCATTTTCAAATACAAGAGCCTATGGGACACATCTCTCAAATCACCACATTCTGCCTTTGGTCCCCATAGGCTTATTGACCATCTTATGATGCAAAATGCATTTAGAGCAACTTTAAAAAGTCCCCACAGTCTTTTACTACCTCAATACTATTCAAAAGTTTAGTCTCAAGATAGTCTCTTAATTGTGACTCCCTGTAAAGATCAAAAAGCAAATTATGTACTTGCAACATATGGTGGCACAGAATATACATTCCCATTCCAAAAGGGAGATATGGGGCATAGTGAGGAAAGGTTGGACCAAAGCAAGACTGAATGAAGCACAACAGGGAAAACACCAAATTCTGTAGCTGCGTGTTGGGGATTTGAGCTCCAGTTCTAAAGGGCCCAGCTGTCTTCACCCCTCCAGCTTTGCCTCCTGTTGAGTGTCTCTTGGGCTGGTTCCACTCTCCGTATTCAACTTTCCTTGGCAGATGTTGCTTGGCTCTGGCATCTCCAACATCTTGGGGTCTCCACCACAACCCAGGATTCACCCTCAACAGCTTCTCACATTGGCCTCTCAGGACCTCCCTACAGGGAATCCAACCAACCCTGCCACTGCCTGGCTTCAGTGGCTCTCTGAAACTGAGGAGGAAAACCCTAGTACCACATGAATAATGCTGCCGAGTTCTGGTGGACGTGGCTCCCTTGGACTACAGTTGCAGTGGCTTCTATTTGCTCACACTGGCAAAAAGCAAAACACTTTACTAGGCTGTTAGTTGATAGGAGCAGGACCGTTCTGACATTCTTCTTTCACGGTAGCTGGAGGCTTACCTGCGTGTGGTTTTGCCCTCAGGACACCTTATTCCTGTGCTGAAAAGGAGGCTTAATAGTGCTAATCTCATTAACAGAAAGCTTCCTAGAGTTCTCGTCCCTCTCCAAACAGGCACATTTAAAAATTTTCTTTCTCCTTTACCCAGTTCCATGCTGGGTTTTTGTCTGGTTGACTTTGCATGGGTCTTGTGCATGCTGACACCATTGCTGTGGGTTCATATGAGCAGGGTCCCAGGAGCTTGTAGGAGTCTATTTCCATATGGCCATGCATCACCTCAGTAGCTCTTACAGTCTTTCTGCCCCCCTCTTCTGCAGTGAGCCCTGGGTGCTGGGTGAATGAAGACCTGTCCATGGACCCACACTTAGCACACACCTAATCTAAAGGCCATTTATGACCTTTAGAGTTCTTGGCCCCCTGTTGCATGAGGAAGCTTCCTTAATGAGAGTTAAGAGATTAATTAGTGTCCTCTTGGCCCCTTGTTTTATGTTGCATGAGCCTTAGGTGTAAAGGTTGCATTGTAGATGCGCTGCTTAGGCTTGGGCAGTTCAGACAATGTCTGTGTGTGAGCAGGTGTGGTACTCTGTAATGGTCTTCATCTGCTGCAAAAGAAGCTTCTTTGTTGAATGGTGTCTGGAATATTTGTCTGTAAATATAAGGATACATATTTTGCACTTAGTAAGAAATTACATTAGCCTAGGGATATGACAGCCTTGGTAATTTCTAAGATCTATAGACCTCTCCAGCCATGTGCATTTAGCTGTTTACAGTACTACACATGAGTTTTCCTCCCATTGAGTGAGCTTTAAGTCCAAGTAACTAGCCATTGAATGACCCCCAAGGTAAAAGATGGAGGAACTTGGAGGCAGGAACCATGGAGGAATGCTGCTTGCTGGCTCTTCCTGGCTGGTGTTCAGCTTATATGACCCAGGCCCACATGCCTAGGGATGGTACCTCCCACTGTGGGCTGGACTCTGCCAAACCAGTCATCAGTCAGTAGAATCCCTCACAGTCATGTCCACAGGGAAGTCTCATCTGGGAAGCTCCTTAATTGAGGGTCCCTCTTCCCAGGTGGCTCTGGGTTGTATGAAGTTGATGCTGAAAACTCACCAGCACAAGTATATACTCAGAAATGGATTTGGATCATTATAATTCCATTTTTAGTTTGTTTGAGGGACTGCCATGCTGTTTTTCATAGTTGTTGCACTATTGTAAATTTCTACCACAGGGGGCTGGAGAGATGGCTCAGCGGTTAAGAGTACTGACTGCTCTTGCAGAGGATCTGGGTTTGATTCCTAGCACCCACATGGCGGCTAAGAACCATCTTTAACTCCAGTTCCAGGGGAATTTGACGCCCTCTTCTGATCGCCACGGCATTGCACGACACGGGTGCACACACTTGCATGCAGACAGTACATTCATACACATACAGAAATAAATAAATAAATAATTTTAAAAAATATAAAAAAAATACTTAAAAAATTTCTACCACAATTTTTGGATTAATCAGATTTGATTAATAATTTTATGTCCCCCTTTAATGACCATTTTATTGACTTTCACAAACCTAACAGAAAATAAATGTGTAGCACCAACAGCAGAAGAGATCCTTCACATTGTAGAATGTTTGCACACCACAGGGAAGGAGCACACCTTACCTACATTCTATCTCTCCATCATTCACTACCTTTCCACAGGGACTGAAGAAAGTCCTAAGCAAAGTTATTGGAACAACAGGAGATAAAGATAGTTTGTAAAAATCTGATTTTTTTTTTCAGTCTGTGAAGTTGAGGGTTATAAGGACTGTCTGAAATCATAAAATCATAAAAGGTAAAGTCACTGAGTTGTTTTGATTTTTTTGTGTGTGTGTGCTTTTGAGACAGGGTCTCCCTGAAGCCCCAGCTAGCTGGAAGTCACTAATAAGCTATGTAGACCAGGCTGGTCTTGATCTCACAGAGATCGAGTGATTTTGGGGGGTGGTTTGACTTAATGCATAGTTTTTCCAAGAAATCTTAGTGCTTTTCATTGTAAGAAGTAGAAAAATATTCACTGAACACCACCAATCAGTTTTTATAATTCATTCCAGGAAGTTATCAAAATAGCCGAGGTTTTAGAGACATGCCAGTGAATGATTGCTTTACAACCAGCATCTGGAGAGAATGGGAGCAGGGCATTGCCTTTTTATATCATGAAGAGAATCAACAACTGTAGTGTTGAGTTGTCGTTCTGACTTGCCTAGTACCACCATGTGTCAGACACCACCAGGCCTTTTATATGCATTAGCCATGGAACCAAACTGCTCACTGCTGAGTCTTTCAAACCATATTTGAGCAGCAGGACTAACCTTGTTCTTCTCTTTTCAGAGATGTGGTACTGGATCTTCCTCTGGGCTCTCTTCTCCTCTCTGTTTGTCCACGGTGCTGCGGGCGTGCTGATGTTTGTGATGCTGCAGAGGCACAGGCAGGGGAGAGTGATCTCTGTTATTGCTGTCAGCATCGGATTTCTGGCTTCTGTAACTGGAGCGATGATTACTAGTAAGTTGGTGTTTTTTTTTTTTTTTTTAATTTTATTTATTTCTGTATGTGTATGAATGTACTGTCTGCATGCAAGTCTGTGCACCCGTGTCGTGCAATGCCGCGGAGGTCAGAAGAGGGCGTCGGATTCCCCTGGAACTGGAGTTCTCCTGGAACTGGAGTTTCAGACGGTTCTCGGCCGCCATGTGGGTGCTGGGGATCAAACCCGGGTCCTCTGCAAGAGCGGTCGGCGCTCTTAACCGCTAGGCCATCTCTCCAGCCCCAGTTGGTGTGTTTAAGAACATAATTTAATATGCAAGTACTGTTTTGGTAACTACTGTCCTTATTGTAAGAGAAACATTGCTGTAAGCCTTCATGTTGACAACTCCTCAGCACTTTTACCCCTGAACCTCAAAAGCAAAGATCATTTCCTACTCACACAGATAGCTGTGCTTCCCTATGTAAAGAGTCACCATGTGGAGGTTTGTGGGAAACAGAGTTAGCAGGGTTAGGCACCTTAGCAGTTCAATGGGACACTTTCTGACAGCAAATGTAGTTTCTGCTTAAAAGGCACTCATTATCTAGGGAGGAAAGAAGGCACTAAAATATGACAGTAATGACTGTCACTTAAAAGAATGAAAATGTGGCCCTTGGGGTTATCTTCCTGTGACAAAATATAATTGCATATCTTCTCATACACAAATAAGACAAAATCCCGTGTCCCCTGGAAATCTACAAGTTTTCTGCTGTGCTGCCTTGTGCTTTATCTTTTAAGTTGTCTGAGTTTCTTCCCCTGGCTATCTCCTGACATTGAACTTGGACCCAACTCCACCCTGGCTTCAGAGAGTGAGTTCTGATTTCTGCTGGTTAAGCAGAATGTAGATATGTCTTGAAAATGCCACAGCTGCTTTCTTACTGTATGGTGCTGGCAGCTGTGGACTCCTCACTTCTCTGCTCCTATTGAGTTTGCATGACACTTACTTGTGGCCAGCTTCCCATGGCTGGGAACTTGCTGTAGCCACTGGATCTGTTTTGGCTTCTCCACAAGGGACTCCATTCTTTCTATTGATTCTTGCCCAATAACATGAGGAAGGCCTTTACCTGTTCCGGAATGATTATATCTCTTGCCTGGAGAGGAAAACCTTATGTCTAAGTATGTTTCCTGGCCTCAAGACAATAATACAATACCTGTGAGAAACAGCTAGTTATTCTTTTTACCATCCTTTTCTTATTGTTTGTTTGCTTGGGTTATTTGGGAGCTGTATTGTTTCTGCATTTAGCCTGTAACTTTATCTTACAGTTCCCTGTCCACTTTTCATAAGTAGGGTTTGAAACAAAGACTGGGGATGGCTGAAGCACAGGAGATCATATTGGGGCCCAGGAAGAGAGAATGAATGGAGCCAGTGATGGAAGATCTCAGAAAGCCAGCCAGAAAGTTTAGATTTTTTTTTTTTTTTTTGCTTGCAGGCCACAAAAATCAAGTGAATATTTTTAAGGGGGTCTGGCAAGGGGGACAGTTATTCAGCAGGAAGTTTGACTTTATAACTGAATATAGAGTTTATATAAAGAACCAAGAGAAAATCTGAGAGAGCAGGACCATTTCTGCCAAACCAGCAATAAAACTACCTGGAGAATGATGAATTCTTAAAGAATGCTGTTTGGGTGGGTGGGTGGATGGATGGATGGATGGATGGATGGATGGATGGATGGATGGATGGATGGATGATGGATGGATGGATGGATAGGGGAGGAAAAGGAGGGAAGAGGTAGGCAAGGTCAGAAAGGGAGGGAGAATCTGGGAAAAGGAAGAGGAATTAAGAGCTACTAAATAGATTTTATGCTTGCTGCCAGCATCTGAACTAGAGAATGGCTCCGTGTTATTCCCTGTGATGATATTCAGGGAGACAGGAAAGTGCAGCCAGTGTATTCTGCCCTTATAACTGGGACCCTCAACAGAGGAGGAGGGGAGAAGCAGCAGCTTGCTCAGATGTAAATTGTATACAAGTGAGTGCATCATGGTAAGATTTTGAAGGATGCATGAGAAGTTAATTCTTCTACTCTTTATCTCTAATAATGTGTGGTATACATAACCCACTTTCAGTTCATTCAAGAATACAAAAAGCCAATAATGTTTAAAACTACAGTGTAGTATTTTTAAGTCCTTGAAAATGTAAGTCTGCCACAATTTCTGGTAAATTTTGGTGGCTCGGGTTAGGAAGAAGACATACAAATTTCTCCTGGTTAATTTTCTGACTTGCAAAGATGAATTAAGAAAAGTGGCTAGAATATTTAGCTGTATATCTTTTGTTAGTGCAGCTTGTCAGTACTTGCTCATGCTCAGTACTTGCTCATTCAGCTCAGAGGCCAAGTGCTCAATACCCAGATTGATAAGCTGATGAAGTAGTGGTGCATATCTGCTACATTTGCTACATAGTCTAAGCAAAGTGATGGATGTTCATTTGGTTTGTACTGATACTGCTAGATTTGATTTTTAAAAGAATAAAAGGGGGGGGCACTTGATGAAGTCGCTCTGCACACTTGTGGTGCAAGTGGGAGACCTGAGTTTGATCCCTAGCTCCCGGGTAAAAGCTCAGGTATAGTTATGCAAGCCTGTAACCCAGCACTTGGGGATGTGCAAGTAGCTCACAGAGAGCCTACCTGCTAAGTGGTTAGCTCTAGATTAGAGATGCTGTCTGAAGGGAATTAGGTGCTGACCTTTTCCTCTGACCTCTGTACATGTGTGGACATGTGCATATTCACCACACACAAATATGTTTTCAAAAGCCAAAAAAAAAAAAAAATTGGATTTCTTTTTCTGTAGTGCCTAGTAGCTGAGGTGTAAAGCAACATCTCTTTATTGGTTTAATTTGCATTTTGTGTTTTCTAATGCATTTCAGCATCTCTTCCTGTCCTTACTATAAACATGGGATCCCTTTCTGGACACTGCTTCTTTAAATTCTGTGCTTTTCTGTGGATACTGTTGTTTCCCTCTCACTGAATTCCATGTTTCTTGTGTGTTAAGAAAATGGCTTCTTGTTGAGCTGAAGCTCTGCAGGTGACTGTTCTCAGGCTCATCTCAGCTCTCTTCATCCAGTGTGTTTAATGAGTAGAAATGTTTAAATGTCACCTTAAACCTCAGCAAATCGTACTGCTGTCTCTTCTAGGTGAACAATTCAAAGTCAACCTAGCTAGCTGCTCATGGATCTGTCCAAACAAATTTTAGATTATGTCTTCTGAGTCCTTCCAAAAGCATAACTGTGCTTTTTGTTAGAACTTAATTGAATATAAAGGTCAATTTGACAAGAATTGGAATATTAAATTATGCCAACCAACGACAAGTAACATGGCTCTACATAAGGAACTCATTTTCTCTGTCTTTCATTAGAGACTAAAATATTTTTCTCAATAAGAAGGTTGTATTGTGTTAAATAAATTCTAAACACTATCATAGGCCTGTTGTGCATGGTATCACTTGATCACATTGTGTAGTCTTACTGATGTGAAGAAAATACTATGATGCTTGGCTGGCTATATTTAGGAAGGGCTTGCCGGGCATGGTGGCGCACGCCTTTAATCCTAGCACTCTGGAGGCAGAGGCAGGCGGATCTTTGTGAGTTCAAGGCCAACCTGGTCTACAGAGCGAGTTCCAGGACAGCTGGGGCCACAGGGAGACCCTGTCTTGAAAAAGACCAAAAAAAAAAAAAAAAAAAAATGAGGGCTGAACAAGAGTCTGGTCCTGTGGAGAGATGAGATGGATAGACTACTGACAAGCTAAGTGTTATGTCAAATTTAGACCAGAATAGAGAAGAAATAAGACATTTTTCAGTAATAAGATAAAGATAATTAACAAAATTAAAAATTTTATAAACAAGCTTAAATGCAGGGGTCAAAATTGGCATAAGGAGAAATAGAACAGGTGAGCAAAATGGAGTATTTTAAAATCCATTTAAATATTGAAGAAGACTTTTTTTTTTTTTTGTGTTTGGTTGTTTTTTTTTTTTTTCCCTTTTTTTTTTTTCTTCCAAAACCTGCTAACTCAGTGCAGTTTACAGGTCACTTTTACCAAAATTGGCAACAATATTTAACACGTTTTGTAGCCANGGGCTAACAAGAGTCTGGTCCTGTGGAGAGATGAGATGGATAGACTACTGACAAGCTAAGTGTTATGTTAAATTTAGACCAGAATAGAGAAGAAATAATACATTTTCAGTAATAAAGATAAAGAATTAACAAAAATTAAAATTTTATAAACAGCTTAAATGCAGGTGTCAAAATTGGCATAAGGAGAAATAGAACATGTGAGCAAAAATGATTATTGTAAAATCATTAAATATTGAAGACTTTTTTTTGTTGTTGTTGTTTTTCCCAAAACCTCTAGCTCAGTGCAGTTTACAGGTCACTTTTACCAAAATTGCAAGCAATATTTAACACTTTTTAAGTCCAATTTATTGAAAAAAATAGAATAAAATCTCTGCATAACTCATTTGCAGAGACTGATGTGAGCATGTTGTTAAAGATGGAGAAGTGTGGGCTCGTCAGACTCGGGAATGCTGCTCTCCAAGTGCAGACAGCTAGTTCCCTGTGAGACATGAGCACAAGAATAGGTATGAAAGTGGGAGTTTGATATAATTTTCACGGATCATGAAATATTCTTTATATTTTTTTAACCAGTTAAAGATGTTAAAATCATTGTACTCAAGGACATCCCAGCTGGCATGCTATGCAAAAACAGGTGGTAGGCCAGATTTGACCTGTCACCATAGTTTGTGTAGTACAGTTCTAACTGCACAAATTGAGTCCACATACTATCAGAATGAGTGCTGCACATCCTGTTACTCTTTGCTGTCTGTCAGGGTATATGCATAGGGCAGTTCATACCACCTTCCCATGATCCTGCAGGCACTTAGACATTTTCTACTCAAGGACACCCCTTCTGGTCTGAGTTTATAGCTTTCTGTTCTTCAAAGCAGCTCTGCAGCACTGTTCTGTACTTTATATTCCCACTGTCAGTCTTCTCTTGCCCCTTAATACTTTGGAGATTTTATTTTTAATTGGTTCTTTCTGCTGTTGTTCAAAATCACATATATGTATCATTTATTTCAAACTCCTTTTGCACATATGTGCAGGTTTATGTGTGTTTATGTATGCACACCAAAGATCAACCTTAAGTATGGTTTTTCAGGAGTTGTCTATATTTTTTGTGCATGAGTGTTTTGCCAAATGTATGTAAATGCACCTGTGTCATGCAATACCTACAGAGGCCAGAACTGGAGTTATGGATGGCAGTTAGGTACCGTGTAGGTGCTTGGAATAAAACCTGGGTCCTCTGCAAGAAGAGCCAGTGCTCTTAACCATTGAGCCATTTCTCCAGAAAACTTTTTTTTTCTTTTGAGACAGAATCTCTCACTGGCTTAGGACTACAAGTGGGTTAGGCTGGCTAGCCACTGGATCTGCCAGTATTCACCCTGTGCAGGAATAACAAGCATTTACCACCTCTCCAGGATTTTTTTATATGTGGGTTAGAGATTCAGTTCAGGTCCACAAGCTTGTAAGTCAGGCACTTTACCAACTAAGCTATCTCCTTTTGTACCACAGCTGTCACTTCTGTCCTCTTCAGCCTCACATATCAATTCTCAAAGCTTACCAGGAAAGTAGAGACTGTAGTGTTACTCCAGCTGCATGTTCTTCCAGATACATGTTAATGTAAAGTGAGCTCCAGGCCAGCTGAGACTAAAGGGAGACCCTGTCTCAAAAAAACCAAAAAAAAAAAAAAAAAAAAAAAGATTAATATGCAACTATACTGTTAAAAAAATTCTCTGACTCAAATAAAGAAAAATAACCCAGTAAGAAAATGAACAAAAGATTTGACAAGCTTTAATAAAGTAGAAGCTTTAGTGGCCAGTAGTACGTGAAGAAAAAGCTTAATCCAATTATTGTTTGCGAATCACAAAATTGTTGACGTAAGAACTCTAATCCATCATATTGGCAGCAACAAGACCAAAACCCAAAACACCCAAAGGCACCCACAGCTTTTCAGGAAAGGATACCTTGGCTATGACTCAGTATAGCTGTTTAGAGAGAACAACTGGATATTGCTTGATAAAGCTGGAAATGCCCATACCACAGAGCAGAGCATTCTACTGCTGCCTGTGATCACGGAATGCTCAACTTCAGGGATGCTCATGGGGGCAATATTCCTATTCATAGAAGACTGAAAACAAACGTCATTGGCAGTAGAACGGATAAATTGTGGTATCTAAGGCTTGGAATCCTAGATGGTAATGAAAAATGAGCAAGTTAATGTCCATACAAAGGAAAATGTATACTATTTTTTTTTTTTTTTTTTGATATTTTCGAGACAGGGTCTCCCTGTAGCCCCAGCTGTCCTGGAACTCACTCTGAAGACCAGGCTGGCCTTGAACTCACAAAGATCCGCCTGCCTCTGCCTCCCAAGTGCTAGGATTAAAGGCGTGCGCCACCACGCCCAGCTAAAAATGATTCTTAAAAATCAAGAATTTTGTCACTGCTTACCAATATTTTTGTTGGAAAAATAAGATGGAAGGATACCTGGATTTTTTTTATGAAAATTTTTTGGAATTATAGGGAAGTTTAGAGAAGTAAAATACATAAAGTTAAAAAGTGAATTTTAACTGTATAATACAGCTATATTATTCATTTGAATTTGAAGTAAAGATAAGGCCAAGCCTGTGACTAGCATTCTCAGTCCTCTGCTGTTCTCAGAAGAAATCCCTAATTTGAATTTGACATGGTTCCCCCAGATTTTTGTTGATACATTAAATTCTCTCTCTCTCTCTCTCTCTCTCTCTCTCTCTCTCTCTCTCACACACACACACACACACACACACACACATACTACACATACAGAGAGGGGGGAGAGAGAGAGAGAAGAGAGAGACAGATACAGAGGTGTGTGCATAGACGGGTGTGTTTACTGACTGGTTGGGAATATTATATGATTTGTTTTTATTGTTTAAATTATCTCTTAAGTTCTCTCTGTCTGCTTATAAAGATCTATATTTTTCTTTTGAAACTACAGAGTCACAGTTCAGATGATGGACTGCTCTATCGTTGGATTATGAAAAATGCTGCATTGTTTCTTAATTGTGCATTTGTGCAAGCATAGGCGTGGGTTCAGGATACTGAGCCCCATCCGTTTTACTGATTGCAGATGCTCTTTCAGTCCTTGTCTTGACATCAGGTGGTTTTGCCTTTTTCTGGTCTTAAGATGACTTTTTTTTTTTTTCCCCCCTTTGGTCTTTTTGAGACAGGGTTTCCCTGTAGCCCCAGCTGTCCTGGAATTCACTCTGTAGACCAGGCTGGCCTTGAACTCACAAAGATCCGCCTGCCTCTGCCTCCCAAGTGCTAGGATTAAAGGCATGCGCCACCACGCCCGGCCAAGATGACTTTTTTCACAGGATCTTAAACCTATCCACTTACATTTTTTTAATTTTATTTATTTTTTATGTGTATGAATGTACTGTCTGCATGTAGGTTTGTGCACCCATGTTGTGCAATGCTGAGGAGGTCAGAAGAGGGTGTCAGAAGAGGGTGTCGGATTCCCCTGGAACCTGGAGCTAAAGATGGTTCTCAGCCACCATGTGGGTGCTGGGGATCAAACCCGGGTCCTCTGCAAGAGCAGTCAGCGCTCTTAACCGCTAGGCCATCTCTCCAGCCCCTATTCACATACATTTTAAAGTTTACAGTTGTGATTTTATCTTTAGCATTTTGTTCTTTAATTTATGTGCTGGAATGGTGTGAGATAATAATGTCAATGTATTCTTTCCAAATGACCGCCCAGTTGTTCCAACACCATTTGTTGAGTTGTGAGTCACTGATAGGAATTTCTGCTTCTTCGTGACTACTGGGCAGGGTTTGTTGACAGAGTCCTAGAACCACCCCCGTTTCCAAGTACTTTACAGTGGGACCTCAGACCCTGCATACCCACGCGTCAGTTAGCAGGTGAGGGCCAAGAGGATGAACTTGGATTTTGATCCAGGAGTCTTGTCAGAGCCTGGCAGAATGTCCAGGAGAATGACAGTAAAATAATAAATTATTAATTTTTATGAACATATTTGATACTGTGTATGTAGCATGAACTATATATAGCTTTCAAAAAAAATTAATGCTTCTGTGGTAAAGGTAACTTGTAACTAGTCAGGTAGAAAAGAAAAACCTTCGTTAAATGTGGATGAGTGTTGAGGTATTTGCTCTGGTGAAGTGAAAAGTGACCTTTGGTAGTCGCCTGGTGACCCCGACCCTTGGTGACCCCTCTGCTCTGCTTCCTTCACAGGTGCAGCTGTGGCAGGCATCTACAGAGTGGCCGGAAAGAATATGGCCCCTCTGGAAGCACTCGTGTGGGGAGTGGGGCAGACTGTGTTGACTCTAATCATCTCCTTTTCAAGGATCCTCGCCACACTTTGAGGTTTCTGAGAGAATATCTTCTTTACAAAAGGAAATGGATGTACAGGTTCCCTGGGAATGGAATTGTTAACCAGCCGAAAGGAGATTGTACAAGCATGGACTAGCAAGTCAAAACCTAGGGAAGGCCTGCCCTCTGGCGTCCAAGTGATTGCACTACCGCACTGCACCTTATGTGCCTCTGTCCCAGGCAAGGTGCACCTGACACTATGTGAAGCTGCAAGAAAAAGCACCTTGTTTAGCTGCCAATCAGGTTGACATTGGTGTTGAAACCATCGTTCTCAACAGTGTGGTGTTAACTTACAGGGACGTTTTGAGAAAATGATATATGTGCCAAACTTTTCTTTTTGTTAACTTTGATCATGTGACAATTTGTAAGTGTAGATTTAGATGAGTGCTGTGAGCATACTTGACATAGATTCAGGTAATATAGTAAGACTTCTGTTTTGTAATGCTAACTCCGTATGAATGCTAAATAACAAGTCTTAATACAAAAGGAATTGATTGGTTTAAATGCTGAGTTTCTGGGACTTAGGGCTTTAATATGTTTAAGTGTTTTTATTATTTTATTTATGTGAAAAACTGAAGGACTCAAAGTAGACCTGTCGGTAACCTAACACTCTTTTAATAGTAACCTAACACCCTTTTAATAGTTTCCCTCATACATAATATTCTATTTAAATGAATTATGGGTCAGACACTTGTGTGTTATAAAAATATAATTTGAATTTTTCTTATAAATTTTGTAAGAAAAGAGTCTGAAATGCATGTTGCATTTTTTCAACCCTTCTACAGAAAGTTTTTGCCTTGTATCTCATGGAGAACCCATCTTTATAATTAGTATTGCAGTGGGGTTATATTATGTGTTGTAGATCTTGACAAACAGTCTTTCATTCTGGAGTATACTTTAGAGAGTGCCTAAATTAGGCTCTGGAATTTTAAAAAAAGCCTCATTTAGAGATAAGTAACAAGTTACATAGGAAGAATAAGAAGTTAGGCTACTCTGTATATGTGGCAGTGTTGTAGTCATGCTAAATAAAGACTGGAGCTAGAGTAAATAATCTTAAAAGCTGGCCGTTGGTATGAGTGATCAATAGGCACAGAACCTTTGAGGGAGTCATTTCAGGTTACAGTTCTTGTGCATTGGTATGACTTTAGTTTGTGTTTATAAATTATTACTTAAGTTAAATAGAATCTATGATGACATTTATTAAAGGCGGAAATGCCCTTTTATCTAAAAACCTTGTAGGAGGGTTAGACAGTAGTCATTTGTTAAGAATGTCAGAAGTTGATAAAACACAGTTCCTGGTTGAATTGAATATTTGGTGGGTTAGGAACCAGAAGGTATAAATGTGCTAACTTAAAGGAATATCCATTGGAGAGAATAAGAAGTTATGAGAAAGTTTAAAAATAATCTAGCACTTCAAACTCTTTAATTCGATTTTAAAAAAAAAGTTTGGTTTAGTTCCATTCCCATCCACATTTAAGATTTTTATTATCCATGTCCTTTTTTCCCCAACAAAAAGAATATGTTAGCAAGTTTTGGAGGGCCTGCTTTTGCCCACATAAGAGCCAGCTTAGCAGTTTACTAGTACTGTTGCTTGGCAATTTAACAACAAAAAAAATAACAGACAACTATACATTCTTAGTGATCCTTCCAGATTTTGGAGAACAAATCTTAAAACTCACTCTTTTTGTTATGTACAAGCCTAGTGTTATTTCATTTGTTCTTCATATTCTTAATGTTTTCTAAAATTAAATTTAGGCATATCTTTTCAAACTTGATTTTCCTTTTCTGTTAGACTTGAATTTTCTTCTTTCGGTTAGTAATGGAAAGTATTCATGTTCTTGCAAAGAATTACTAACATCTGGAACATCTCAAATGTACTGAAAAGATACTTATTTTAACATATAGTCATTTATGATTTTAAAAAGTTAAGGTAATGTGGAGCCTGTCAGTCATAATCCATAATTAACTAAAAATTAACTTAAGACACATTGAATATGTGAATGAATGGACCAAAGATATTTAAGCTCCTGTTTCTACTCTAGAATGAAAGTTTAATTGAATGGTTAATCATTATTTTACAGAATGTCCTGCAGTTATCTCATAATCAACTTGCTTTGCATTACAAAGTGTGTGTGTATGTGTACTTTTAATTTGAAGGGAATTTTTGGTTTCTTTGTTCAGTTATTTCCATTGGGATTTTATGAAACTGTTACTCTTGATATTTTGAAATGCAATTGAATAGTGTGAATTTATGAAATTGTATTAATAGCTATTTATATGCTGAGATTTTTAAGAAGTTAGCAGTTTTCCTATAGAGACAAATGTTTAATGATATCTATACACACAAATATTCATATACATATATAGAGAACTGTATATGAATACAGTCCAGTTGGAAAGCTTCTGTTTAATGAACTTTCCTATTCTAGTGGAGAATTGGATACATTTGTTCAGGTGAATGGTATTTTAAATGGATTTGAGGATATTTAAGATCTTGCTGGAGACCCTTATTTGGAGCACATTAAAAGCTCTGTCTGACTTAGTTGAGTTCTACTTTCTTAAAACTCATCCATGTTTTAGCAGCAAATTTTCAATGACATGAAAAATCTGTAGCAAAATACTGCTACTGATGAAGTCAGTTCCCCAAAGGCAGAGTTCCTCCACACTCAGAAATACTACCTAATATACTGTTTAGAAATGTCCATCGATCAAAGTTGGAGGGGACTCTCCTGCAAGCTGCAAATAAAACTTGAGACATTTTAAAGAGTAGTTCAAGTAATATGCCTGGCACAGTTCTGTTTGTTGTCATCCTAAGGGCAGTCCTGTGTGGTGCCTGTGTCCAGGGGCTGTAGCTTAATGTTATTTTAGACCCTCTTGTTTACTATACTCTACAGTGTTACATGTTACAACTCTTCCAATGTGGGCTTAGTATTTGCAGCACAGATTCCCATTGCTACATTTCCAGACCCACAAGGCTTCTTCTGTTTGTTCTTTAGATGAAAGGGAGGGAGGGAGGGAGGGATGGAAGGAGGGAGGGAGGGAAGGAAGGAAAGGAAAGAAAAGAAAAGAAAAGGAGTTGGCCTGTGTGTTTTCTATTTGTGATATAAGAAATGAGGATAATTGAAAAATCAAAGAACTGTGTTGGAGAAATTACTTAGAGAGCCCCTTTGAACTGGATAAAGCAAGGATGCTTCATTAATGTCAGGCTGGCACTCATGACCTGAGTATGATGAACACTTGTAGGTCTTCTGTGTACAAAGATGGCTGGAATGGGATTTCCAGGAGCTGGCAGAACAGTTTCAACCGCTAAAACTATTAGCTCATATCTTGCTTCCTAAGAGTTGAGTCTTTTCTCCTGCCAATTCCCCCATTCTAATTTCCCATGATTCTTTTCTCCCTCTCATGCCCCCATTCTAATTTCCCATGATTCTTTTCTCCCTCTCATCCCCCATTCTAATTTCCCATGATTCTTTTCTCCCTCTCATGCCTCCATTCTTATTTTCCCATTTTGTCCTCTAAATTGGCCATTTCAACATCAGAGATGCTGCCATGAGCTAGGGGTAAGAGATTAGATTCCAAGCCAGCAGCTCAAGTTTGAATCCAGGCCCTGTCACTTGCTGGCTTTCTGATCTGAGAAAATTAACTGAGAAAGTTATTTTAACTTCTCTGAGCTTCAGTTTACACTCTGAAATTTGATTTTTATCTTCCTGTGGGTAAAGTAATATGTATGTGACAGTGCATAAAGAGACAGTCAATACAATTTTAAAATTATATTTTGCATTATCAATTCAATGTGGTTTTAAAAATTTCTCTCCTTCCATTTCCACATTTTCCCTGTTTATATGTATATATAGAATAAAACTAAAGAAATTAATTTTTTATAATCATACTTCTTTCACCTCCTCTTTACCTCTTTATTTTTAAAGTTAACAGATAACTTATCTAAGGATACTTTGTAGATTTGAAGGTGGTGGGAATGGCAGAACAGGCAGGATTAAATTATAGGCTCTGGTGGCCCCTGGTTAAAGTTGGAAAAGAGTAGTTGGGACCAGCGTCTTCTTCCTCTGGATTGACTTAGAATGTCATTGACTTTCAATACCACATGCAAATTGTGACCAAAGATTTAGCAATGGAGAGTTCAGACTTCAACCTGACCCTGCTTTCTTGGTCAATTTTATAAGGACAGAGGTCTGGGTTTCATTGTCTTCAGTCCTGTCTTTGTTGGTCCTAGCTGCTATGTTTTGTTTATTGTCTAACTTAACAAAATACCATTATTTTACATTATAGTCCATTTTATAATTCAGGAACTAATAGGAGGCTAAGAGCACTTGCTGGAATCTTCTCAGACTATACTCTTGCTATTTCAAAGTATTCTTTCAGAAAGTCTTAAGGCAACCTTTTGGAATCATGCCTATTTTTGTTTGTAAGATGTGGAAAAATAGCCAGGTATGGTGGCACATGCCTTTAATCCTAGCACTTGGGAGGCAGAGGCAGGTGGATCTTTGTGAGTTCAAGGCCAGCCTGGTCTACAGAGTGAGTTCCAGGACAGCTGGGACTACAGGGAGACCCTGTCTCGAAAAGACAAAAAAAGATGTGGAAAAATTACTGGAGAAATTTTGGTGGGATTATGTTGCAGAAAAGTTTGGTTATACAAGTTGAGTAACTGGTGAATCACGGGTGAGATTCTCAGTGATTAAAATTGACTAGCCATTCAGAGGTCTCCTAATTGCTCTTAGTTTCTCATCCTTTTGAAATTCTGCAGGAAATAAAGGACATTCTTTAATTTAAAAATATAACGCTTTTTAAATGTGTAGTACCATTTTGTAACAGAGACAGGTATAAAGAGGAAGAAATGTTGGAGAGGTTAACACACAAAAAACGAAAGCGTATTTGGTAAAGTACCCTGCATTGTGCAAGTACAGTTCTTCCCTTTGTTGAGACTGTAAACTAGCAGTATGGTGTGTGTGGACTAGGGCTGTGCTCTCGTAAAAGTGGGCTCCACAGACCACATTGCATTTGTGTGTGGTGGTTACTGTTCTCTCTTGAAGACCTCTGTTCCCTGTAGGTAACACAGTGTGATAAGGAAGTTTCTAAATTTGGCTATCTCAGAATATAGCTATGAATTTGTTTGATGGAAATTAATGCCTAATATGTGAAGTGCTTTCAGCAAATGAGGAGATGTACTGGTTAATTCTTTAGTAGGTTAGTGGCAACACATTTCTGAGTGAGTTGAGTTATTCATAATCATCTCTTCCTCAAGTTTAGGAGATGGGTTTTCACATTCTTTACTGTGTTGCACATGTGTGTGCTTACATAACAACCCTTTCTTGGTTTTGAGAACTAATTCATGTAGCAGTTTCTTTAAATTTCCCTTTGCCAAGCATATGTCATACATCATAGTTTAAACATAAATATTGTTCCTTGACGGAAGCTGGACTGCTGGTCCAGAACGAACACTCACTGCCTGTTTTGTACTGAAGAGTAAGTAGCTTAAGGCAAGCCAGGCAGCAGGACCTCCTCCTTCGGAGTTCATGCCAGACCACATGTAGTATATCCACCTCGGTGATATGGCTGTCCCTGGGGGGGGAGGAGCTGTCTTTATGCCTAAAATATAAACTGGAAGACAGTATAATGTAAATACAGAGAAAGAGGAACTCACCTGAATCACATACCCAGAACACTTTTTCTCCCTAAATGTGTTTTGGTAATTACTTTAAAAAAAAAAAAAAAGGAAAAAAAAATGACCTTTTCAGAGCCCTGTCTAAATGAATGTAGCTTGAGAACACTGCTGATGTTGAAAAAGTTTTGGTTTGTTTGTTTTTAAGTTTTATGGTTTTGAGATAGGGGTCTCAACAGTGTGATCCACGCTGGCCTTGAACTTGTGATCCTCCTCCTTTAGCTCCCAAGTCCTGGGATTACAAGCGTGTGCCACTATGCTTGACTCCTTCTTAATAAATTAATGTATTTACACTTTATTATTGAATATACTTGGGATGGGTCATTTTAAAAGTTTTCTTCCTGGAAAGAAAAATAAAGGCACTTGTTTGGGTAGTTTTTTCCTAACAGCTAGTGATGCTGAGCATTTCCGTGGAGAAATGTATAAATATTCTGACCCCTTCCCCGTACACCCATTTGGGTGGACAAGTAGGAAATTCCACTTTGCTATTGACTTTAGCCATCTAACATGGCAGAACTCCTGTGGTAGTTAATGCCCCAAGTATTAGCCCTGATTCTAGATGTCCTATGATAAAGAGAGCAACTGTATCTTGAAGTTACAAGCAAACTTTAAGTAACAGAAGTATAGTTGACCTGACTGATACTAAGAGACTCACTTTCAAATTGTGTTAACTCAGCCCATTAAAATCACTTAGTTGATCTGTGGTATCATTTTTAAAAGCTAAATGATATCTTGGTGCCTTGAAAGTTAAAACTGCTTGAGCTTGGGGAGGTTCAGGGTTAGCACCAGTAAGCTAGTAGCCTTGTGCACACTACCTGCAACTGAGAATCCAGAGCTGGGCAGGGTCACTGAAACAAGCCCAGCTACTGACTTCTCCGGGTTCAATAGAAATAGGTTCGTCAGCCGCTGGCTGTGATGGATGACAGCTGCTTTCATTATGTGCTCATGTATGGTGTGCTCCCCTGTTTTGTTTTGTTTTTTTCCTTTCATTTTCCAAGTATGAAATGGGGGAAGATGTAGTCAAGCAAATTAAGTGTGGGATTTAAATTTTTAGTTTCATGGTAAACTAGAGATTCCAGTGTGAGCAGTGCTAGTTTTTTATATTGTAGTACAAAGGCAGACACTTTATGTAACCTTTAGAAATATGTTTACCATCAGGGATTTATTTTTAAAATAGAAATACTAAATGTACTGTGAAGTTTAAAGACAGGAAGAATAAACATCAGAGGGGTAATACACAAAAACAAGAGCGTATTTATGAAATACCCTGCATTATGTGAACATGATTTTCCCCCTTCTGTTAAGACTATAAACCACACTGTATGAGTATGTGTATTGCATGTTTACATAAAACAGTTTAATTTTGAAGGATTATTTAAAAAGTATGTTTATATATAATACCTAACAGGCTGTAAATATTGTATACTATTGATTTTTAATTTTATATAAGCAGTTTTTTATTTCCCAAGTCATGTACAAATCTCATTGTGTATATAGCATAATTTCCTGGAAAACACAAATTTTGCAGTGAATTTTAAGTATTTTAATTGCAGTAAGCATAAGGTTAGCCTCAGAGATGTTGATCTTTATTTTAAATTATTTTTCACCACTCATTTTCTTCAAAGGGCAGCAATAAACATATGCAAGTTATTTTTAAATCTAGAAAGTTGGCCTGCAAAGATAAGATCATGGTTCCAATTCATTGCTTTAAGAAAAGATGCACAATTCACATCATCCCGTGTCTGATGACAGGACCATTTCCACGGTCCATACCGGGCTCTCTTCTTTGTAATATACAGGGTGAACTCTGCTGATAACACACAAAACATCTGTTACAAGTGAATCCAGCACTTCAGTGTCATTACACAAAGTTTATTGGATTAAAATTTGTAATATACAGTATTTTAATAAAGTTTCTGTATTCAATTTCATGCACTTATATATAAATAAACCTATCTTTAAAAGCACAGTGTTTGACTCTTAATGGCTATATATTAACATCATTCACAGTGGATTCAGTTGTCTTCTCATAGGCCTACTGATATGGCTTGGTGGTAAGAGTGTAAATGTCAGCTCACTCTTTTGTCAGTTTTTCTGGGCCAGCTTTTTTTTTTTTTTTTTGTGGATTTTGGATTTTTTTTTTTTTTTTTGTGGATTTTGGAGGCTGTGCTGAAAAGGGAAGTGACAAGTCTGAAGACAAATTTGACCTAGTTTATAGGTTTGCTTTATGGCCAATCCCAGGCCACATAAGCATTTATTTTTTATAAGCATTTATTTTTAAGAGTTATTGGTCTAAAAAATATGCTACAGGGTTGCAGTGATGATGGCTCAGTCAGTAAAGTGCTGCCCTTCTTGCAAGTGTGAGCACCTTGAGTTTGACTCTCAAGCACCATGTAAAAAGCCAAACGCTGGTTACCCCTGGAGCTCCAGCACTGAGGAAGCAGAAACAGGAGAATCCCGTGAACTTTCTCCTCAGCCAGAATGAATTGATGAGCTCCAGGTTCTGTGAGAGACTGTCTAAAACATAAGGTGGTGCCAGATGATGGATCAGCTCAAGGCACTTGCCTTGAAGCTTGATGACAACGCTCCCCACCTCCGCAATCTATCTTTTTTTACTTTTATCCTTTTTTTGGTATTTTTGAGACAGGGTCTCCCTTTTAGTACCAGCTGACCTGGAGCTCTCTCTGTAGACCAGGCTGGCCTTAAACCCACAGAGATCCGCCTACCTCTGCCTCCTGAATGCTGGGATTAAAGGCATGCACCACCACGCCTGGCAACAATCTTTTTAAAAAATTTTTTTTATTTATTTGTATGAATGTACTGTCTGCATGTAGGTTTGTGCACCGGTGTCGTGCAATGCCTCGGAGGTCAGAAGAGGGATTCCCCTGGAACTGGAGTTCTCCTGGAATTGGAGTTACAGACTGTTCTCGGCAGCCATGTGGATGCTGGGGATCGAACCCAGGTCCTCTGCAAGAGCAGTCAGCGCTCTTAACCACTAGGCTATCTCTCCAACCCCCCTCAATCTTTAAAAAAAAAAGTGGAGGGGCTGGAGAGATGGCCTAGCGGTTAAGAGCGCCGACCGCTCTTACAGAGGACCTGGGTTCGATCCCCAGCACCCACATGGCGGCCGAGAACCGTCTGAAACTCCAATTCCAGGAGAACTCCAGTTCCAAGGGAATCCGATACCCTCTTCTGACTCTGCGGCATTGCACGACACGGTGCCAAACTTGCATGCAGACAGTACATTGATACACATACAGAATAAATAAATGCCGGGCGTGGTGGCGCACGCCTTTAATTCCTAAGCACTTGGGGAGGCAGAGGCACTGCGGATTCTCTGTGAGTTTGAAGGCCAGCCTGGTCTACAGAGTGAGTTCCAGGACAGCCAGAGCTACAGGGAGACCCTGTCTGCAAAAAGACCAAAAAAAAAAAAAAAAAAAGTGGAGAGCAATAGAGGAGGGCACCTGACATGGACCTCTGGCCTCCACAGGCACAGGCATGTGCACACATGTACACATAAATACACCCAAATACATCACACGCAAAGCATGCTAGCACTGCTATTTATCAAGAGCTTAATATCTGGGGACACTTCCTATGTGTGAATGTAACCCTTAAGTTACCTCGAGGTTCAGAAAGGAAATCCAAGGTCACTTTGGCTAAACCACAGCTCAGATTCCCTGCTCTACTGCCACTTTAACCCTTGGTTTCTGCAACTGTTTACCTGTAATGAGATGTACAACCAGCTGGCGTTGTAGAAAGTTGAAAGAACTCAGGACTTGAAGTCAAAATTGATGTAGAATTTGGAATTTTTGTAGAGATTTTGTATTTTTTGGTTTTTCTTTTGTATGTTTTGCTTGCATATATGCAAGTGTTCCCATGCAAGTAGTGCCTGCGGAGGTCAGAAGAGGGTGTCAGATCTTCTGGAACTGGAGTTCCGGAAGATTGTTAGCTGCCATGTGGGTGTCAGGAACTGAACCTGGGACGTCTACAAGAGCAGCTGGCGCTCTAACAGCTGAGCCATCTCCCATTCCTTGATTGGGATTTCTGAGGGAGGTGCCAGCACATAGTACCTGAGACGGGAGTGCAGTGACAGATCCCCCTCTGAATGTCACCAGCCCTGTTGGAATAAAAACTGGCTTAACCCGCAGGTATAACAGAAATAAATGGATTTCACTTGCATTGGCTTATGTTTCTTGTAATTACTAAATGTAAATTGGGGGGGGATCAGAAAGCTTTCTGATTCCATCATAAAATTAGAAAATTACTAAAGGCCTTTCTTGCCAATGGACAAAAAATAAAAGACGTTACAAGATGCACATCTTGAGAGCACACACAAAACTTTTCTGCTGTGTTGTGCTGTCTTTGGCTTTTCAAAGTAATATTTTTGTAATGATTTTGAGATAGTTAAATGATCCTTAGGTATCTTGATTTTTTTTTAATTTTATTTATTTATGTGTATGAATGTACTGTCTGCATGTAGGTCTGTGCACCTATGTCGTGCAATGCCGCGGAGGTCAAAAGAGGGTGTTGGATTCCCCTGGAACTGGAGTTCTCCTGGAATTGGAGTTACAGACGGTTCTCAGCCGTCATGTGGGTGCTGGGGATCGAACCCGGGTCCTCTGCAAGAGCAGTCAGTGCTCTTAACCACTAGGCCATCTCTCCAGCCCCAGGTATCTTGATTTTTACTGAGCATGGAGAGATGGCCCATTAAACTTCCAGCTGCCTGAGAACGGTACTCTAGAAGGCAGACCCCTGACTCCTACGCTGAGCTGTGTAATAGAAAGCCCTGGTCAGACTGATGAAAAAATATCTCAATTTACCGAATGGATGCTTATGTCCTTGCTGTCTCTAAGTGTAACCCTTGTTAACACATAAAATTGTACCTGCGGTTTTAGGGATAAAGAAGGAAATCAACAGGGTCCGTGGTAAAAATCAGGAGAGAAATTGGGTCTGTCTCCATTTTCTTTTTTTTTCTTTCTTTTTTTTTTTTTTTTTGACTTTTTGAGGCAGGGTCTCCTTTTAGTCCCAGCTGGCCTGAAGCTCTCCTTGTAGACCAGGCTGGCCTAGACCTCAGAGATCCGTCTGCCTCTGCCTCCCAAGTGCCGGGATTAAAGTCATGCACCACCATGCCCGGCTTGTCTCCATTTTGTAATAAACAAGAAACATCTGTACCACTTACTCCTGTTTACTTGCTCTTATATTTCCATCATTTGTTGCCACCAGGGCTTTTGGCCAATTTTATAAATATTCTTCAGGCTCAGCAAGTTCTGGGGACTGGTTTGTAGAATGAAATTGCTTTACATGGTTTACTTGCAAAGCCACACTCTGCCACTAGATGGTGCCATGGTTCTATTTTCTTTTTCCACCCGGTTTTGACTTGGCCATTCATTCTTGGGAATTATTAATTTTGTCTTACTTTAGGGGCTCATTCCCATAAAATACATCTAACAGTTTCCCCCAAAAGCAAGTGAGGAAATTAAACAATAAAATCCATGGTTCCCGCATGCTATCCAGTCTTACTTTCTGAAGAATATTAAAATACAGTGTTGAGAGATATTTGCAAATCAAAAATTCGCATTAGTTGTATTAATATGCCATTAGCCTGGCTGTGCTTTACCTATTTTTCTTAAATTCTCTATCCTAATGCATAATGATATTTTATCAAATAGAACAATCTACAACATGTTTAGCGACAGCTTTGTGGTTTGTGTACTTCCTGGGAGAGGAGGAAATTGTCCAAATACTACAGTCAGCCTTAACTGTATCATGAGAGCTGCTTGTAAAGCCTGCTTCTGTGACCCTCAGTTCAAGCAGTATATCAGGAATAATGTGTTGTGTGGCACGAGTGCTCAGGGAATAATTCTGCTTCTCATCAGCCTTTTGTCTAAAGGGCATGTAGAAGGAAGTGGTTCTAGAACTTTGCCACAACTTCTGGTAGCAAGTGACAGTGGCTCCTTTTCAAAGCCAGAGCGGTTCTCTGTCAGAGGAGAACGAGGTGCTGTTTTGAGAGAGAATTTCTTGCTGGTTGAAACTGTCTTGCAGACCCAGGCACTTCTCCAACACAGACTATTTTTTTTTTTAGAAACCTACCTCAGTGGAGAGGAGCTTGTTACCAAGCAGAAAGGATAAACTTGCTCAACCAGCAGATTCCTTGCATTCCCTAGACCAAATATGTCCAAGATGAGGAAGCCCCAGTGGTGACATAAATTTGGTCTCCTGAAAGACATGCCTGTCGTCTGTTCACAGTTATAGCTGCCTCAGATCCTGTCACAAGTGGCTTTGTTTATTGTTGTCTAGAGGTAAACCTAGCTCATACTAAAGGGCTTGGTGCTTGAGGTTACATTTTGCAGCTCTGTGGGGGGCGGGGGTATGGAAACAAACAGGAAGGTCATTCCTGACCTTGAATCAGGACAACTTGAGGCACGGAGCTATTTTCAGAAAACTTCCCTTCTTCCCTGTTACTTTTTTTTTTTTTGGTCTTTTTGAGACAGGGTCTCCCTGTAGCCCCAGCTGTCCTGGAACTCACTGGGTAGACCAGGCTGCCCTTGAACTCACAAAGATCCACCTGCCTCTGCCTCCCAAGTGCTATCCCTGTTACTTTTTGTTGGAAGAAGTGTTATTGGGTGAGTCCAAAGCTTCACAGAACAAGACACTCTGGTTATATTTAATGTGGAAAGTTGGACAAGGTACAGAGATGGGAGGTGCCCATGTGAGACAGCTTGAAAGCCTTGTGAATGCTTCCTGGGCACCAAGGTGTGAGGCCTGATTCTTTCTGGTCTGATTTCCATGTACATGAGACTCCAGTTTACACTTAATATGTCTATGCTAGTTTCTACCCCAAACAACATGGAAATAGATTAATTCCACTTGTCCTCAAAGTTCAGATTGACAACTTCCCACAGAATAGCCTTTCCAGTCATGTTTGTTCAGACTTCCCCTGCCCAGGACCAGTCAGGAATCACCAACTTCACACTTACCATGTCGGCTGTATTTGGAGCTTTAGGCCATTTGTGTCTTCTTAGCTCGACTTATATAACTTGAGGGTATTTTTTTTTCAAGATGAATGACAAGGTATTAGAATTTTAAAGTTAAGCCATAGCGCGGGAGCACGCATGCGTGAGTGCTTAGTATTGGTCACTTCATTTTATCTTCAGTCTGTTATTTGGAAAGCATTGTTGTTTGCTTGGGGGTCTTTTGGTGGCGTTCCTGTTTGAGATGGAACCCAGGGTTTGGTGTCATGCTAGGGAAGCCACTCTGCCCCTGAGCTAAACTCAGATGCTTTTTTTCTTTTCTGGAATACATTTACTTGGTTAAACAAAGGTCCTTCATGTGATCCAAGCAGCAATTCAGTTGTGAAGGCAGCTCTCCAGTAGCCACAGGCATTACCTGGACTCCAGTGAGCCTCAGGGGCCCACTGGATCCTTTGGACATGGCTTGTTTCTGGAGGACCTGAGCCCAGCTTCTGCTACCATGCTTTGCCTTAAGACTTTATTTTTTAAAAAGCAAGTAGAAGGGCCCAACTAAGGCTCCAATGATGTGATGGCAGTGCGAGGCGGTTACGTTCTTATCCTAACAGTTACATGCCAGTGTAAACGTGCCCCCATGTTTTTTTCATTAAGGTCTCCAACTAAACAAACTGTTTTCCTTCCTAAATAAAACAGTATGGATTCCAGACTCTTGATTCTTGTCACTGGGTCTATGTGGAGTATCAGTTAACTGGATGAGGAAAAAATTGCCCAGTCAAAACCAAATAGTCTTTGTGGCTATTTTTAGTCCAAAACAGACAGAAGAACTGAAGCGTTCTTTGCATGGTAGAGTGTAGGGATGCAGTGTCTGAGAGGCATCTGCAGAGCAGAGCAGCAGGCCCCATGGCTGTGGTGGGAAACGTGAGCAGCAGTGCCGATGACCCCCATAGTCAGGATCAAGTCAAACATGGCACCCGTGACGCCAGGATCTGTTTGTGGTGTCTGAGACTGTATTGGAGAAGCTATGAAAGGCCTGTGCTGAAATTTAGATTACAATGGTGTCCCTAAATAAAAACTAGCTCAGCACCATGTCAGCTGTACAGTAGAAGCAAGGGGCCAAGATAATAGATTGAGCACAAACAGACTTTTTGCTTCATATTAAACAATACTTTACGTGGGTCACTTTCCATTTTAATATATCTCTATTCCAGTGCCTATCAGGGGACAGAGATAGGCAGAAACTTCATTTGCAATATGAAGGAGAATTAAGACAAAGATAAATTGATAACTGTCTTTTCGAAAGAAATGTCCCCAAAATGAACAAAAATTAACCCTTGAAAAAAGTCCCACCAAAAGACATAGATTTTCTTATAATCGGAAATACTGACAAGCTGAAAGGAGGTGAGAATTAATTCTTCAATGTTGATCAATGCTTTAAATTCTGGAAAATATCAAATTTGAAAAAAAAAAAAAGAATTTGCAAAAGCATGAAATCATTTGGTAGGGTTCCAGTTTTATAATGCACACCTCAAAAAATTATTTGGTTAGTATCTTGGTTATTCCTAATCTGGGCTGATCTCATTCTTTAGTTCAAACATTGGCAAAATTTCAAGCTTTTAACACAATAAAATTTGGTAAAATAAGGACTCATCTTTCTAAAATCTCCTAACCTTTAAGCCACAATGAAATATGGGCCGGACTAAAGGTCAGTAGCAGTTTTTTGTTGTTTGTTTTTTGGTCTTTTTGAGACAGGGTCTCCCTGTAGCCCCAGCTGTCCCGGAACTCAGTCTGTAGACCAGGCTGGCCTTGAACTCACAAAGATCCACCTGTCTCTGCCTTCCAAGTGCTAGGATTAAAAGCGTGCGCCACCAAGCCCGGCCAGTAGCATTTTTTAAAGTATGTTCCAAAGGGCACGAAGAGTGAGAGAGGCTCTTGTGAAAAAAAAAAATCTCTGGCCAAAATTTCTTTTGACAAAACTGTCTTCTGTATTCCTGTGTGAAGATTTATAATTCACACACGCATGTTAAAGGTGATGGAAAACTCTAAGAACTTTTTGGTTTTATTTAATTTCCCTGACTATTGTGAAAATTGTCAATAACCAAGAGAGAAATCTCCGAAGTACATTCCATGGAGATTTTGGGAAAATGTGTGGAGATTTTTGGAAAATGTGTGAGCATTTGTTAAAGCTCAACTGGCGCCCTCTGCTCTGGTCCCGGCTGGACTTGTGGGCGGGAACCGGGGTCGCAGGGGAGACGCCATAACGCGCCAGGCCAGTAGGATCGAAAGGTTATTCCTGGACAAACTGTCAGCCCATGAAAGGAAACAGCCAGAACTGACCAGAGTCCAAGTCAACAGCTCCAGAGAGAGTGGACTGTTTTACCTCTCATCCACCTGTGCCCCTTTTCTAAGCCTAGGGAACAACCTGCGGAAGAGGGGGCGTGGTAGAATGTAAGGGCTGCGATTGGGGTGAATGGTGAAACTACAGCAATGTAGTCTGGACACTCATTTGATCAACTTGATTGAACAAACAACCTGTCACCCCCCACTGGATGGTGGGGCTGTAGGTGTTTGGGCACAACAGCCTGCAGATAGGTTTTGCATGAAGGATGCTTGTACTCATGGATTATCACTTATAGCTAAAAATGAAAAAAAAAACTGAGAGAAAGATGCAGGACAGTTATGGCAGAATGCATGATCTGGGATGTAGGTATTTGATGTACTGAGCATGGAGAGATGGCCCATTAAACTTCCAGCTGCCTGAGAACGGTACTCTAGAAGGCAGACCCCTGACTCCTACGCTGAGCTGTGTAATAGAAAGCCCTGGTCAGACTGATGAAAAAATATCTCAATTTACCGAATGGATGCTTATTTCCTTGCTGTCTCTAAGTGTAACCCTTGTAACACATAAAATTTTACCTCGGTTTTAGGGATAAAGAAGGAAATCAAACAGGGTCCGTGTAAACAGCAGAGAGAATTGGGTCTGTCTCCATCTTTCTTTTTTCTTTTTTTTTTTTTTTTTTTTGACTTTTTGAGGCAGGGTCTCCTTTTAGTCCCAGCTGGCCTGAAGCTCTCCTTGTTAGACCAGGCTGGCCTAGGACCTCAGAGATCCGTTCTGCCTCTGCCTCCCAAGTGCCGGATATAATCATGCACCACCATGCCGGCTTGTCTCCATTTGTAATAAACAAGAAACATCTGTACCACTTACTCCTGTTTACTCTGCTCTTTATTTCCATCATTGTTGCCACCAGGGCTTTTGGCAATTTTATAAATATTCTTCAGGCTCAGCAAGTTCTGGGGACTGGTTTGTAGAATGAAATTGCTTTACATGGTTTACTTGCAAAGCCACACTCGCCACTAGATGGTCCATGTTCTATTTTCTTTTTCCACCCGGTTTTGACTTGGCCATTCATTTCTTGGGAATTATTAATTTTGTCTTACTTTAGGTGGCTCATCCCATAAAATACATCTAACAAGTTTCCCCCAAAAGCAAGTGAGGAAAAAAACAATAAAAATCATGGTTCCCGCATGCTATCCAGTCTTACTTTCTGAAGAATATTAAAATACATGTGTGAGAGATATTTGCAAATCAAAAATTCGCATTGAGTTGTATTAATATGCCATTAGCCTGGCTGTGCTGTACCTATTTTTCTTTAAATTCTCTATCCTAATGCATAATGATATTTTATCAAATAGAACAATCTACAACATGTTTAGCGACAGCTTTGTGGTTTGTGTACTTCCTGGGAGAGGAGGAAATTGTCCAAATACTACAGTCAGCCTTAACTGTATCATGAGAGCTGCTTGTAAAGCCTGCTTCTGTGACCCTCAGTTCAAGCAGTCAGTATCTAGGAATAATGTGTTGTGTGGCACGAGTGCTCAGGGAATAATTCTGCTTCTCATCAGCCTTTTGTCTAAAGGGCATGTAGAAGGAAGTGGTTCTAGAACTTTGCCACAACTTCTGGTAGCAAGTGACAGTGGCTCCTTTTCAAAGCCAGAGCGGTTCTCTGTCAGAGGAGAACGAGGTGCTGTTTTGAGAGAGAATTTCTTGCTGGTTGAAACTGTCTTGCAGACCCAGGCACTTCTCCAACACAGACTATTTTTTTTTTAGAAAACCGTACCTCAGTGGAGAGGAGCTTGTTACCCAAGCGAAAGGATAAACTTGCTCAACCAGCAGATATCCTTGCATTCCCTAGACCAAATATGTCCAAGATGAGGAAGCCCCAGTGGTGACATAAATTTGGTCTCCTGAAAGACATGCCTGTCGTCTGTTCACAGTTATAGCTGCCTCAGATCCTGTCAAGTGGCTTTGTTTATTGTTGTCTAGAGGTAAACCTAGCTCATACTAAAGGGCTTGGTCTTGAGGTTACATTGCAGCTCTGTGGGGGGCGGGGGTATGGAAACAAACAGGAAGGTCATTCCTGACCTTGAATCAGGACAACTTGAGGCACGGAGCTATTTTCAGAAAACTTCCCTTCTTCCCGGTTACTTTTTTTTTTTTTGTTTTTTTTCTTTTTGAGACAGGGTCTCCCTGTAGCCCCAGCTGTCCTGGAACTCACTGGGTACCAGGCTGCCCTTGAACTCACAGAGTCCCCTGCCTCTGCCTCCAAGTGCTATCCCTGTTACTTTTTGTTGGAAGAAGTGTTATTGGGTGAGTCCAAAGCTTCACAGAACAAGACACTCTGGTTATATTTAATGTTGGAAAGTTGGACAAGGTACAGAGATGGGAGTGCCCATGTGAAACAGCTTGAAAGCCTTGTGAATTGCTTCCTGTGGCACCAAGGTGTGAGGCCTGATTCTTTGTCTGATTCCATGTACATGAGACTCCAGTTTACACTTAATATGTCTATGCTAGTTTCTACCCCAAACAACATGGAAATAGATTAATTCCACTTGTCCTCAAAGTTCAGATTGACAACTTCCCACAGAATAGCCTTTCCAGTCATGTTTGTTCAGACTTCCCCTGCCCAGGACCAGTCAGGAATCACCAACTTCACACTTACCATGTCGGCTGTATTTGGAGCTTTAGGCCATTTGTGTCTTCTTAGCTCGACTTATATAACTTGAGGGTATTTTTTTTTCAAGATGAATGACAAGGTATTAGAATTTTAAAGTTAAGCCATAGCGCGGGAGCACGCATGCGTGAGTGCTTAGTATTGGTCACTTCATTTTATCTTCAGTCTGTTATTTGGAAACAGCTTAGCAATGCTGCGGAGGTCAGAAGAGGGTGTTGGATTTTCCTTGGAATTCGAGTTACAGACAGTTTCTCAGCCACCAGTGGGTGCTGGGGATCGAACCCCGGTCTTCTGCAAGAGCAGTCGGTGCTCTTAACCGCTAGGCCATCTCTCCAGCCCCAAGGATGGGTTTCTTAAGGCAGACATGGTGGCCTATAGGTAGGAAAAGAACAAAGATAAGCACTTGTGATGGGGTGGGGGGATAGCAGGACTTGAGTATGGAGTTACCATGTGTGGTTTTGAAGGACATTATTTCAGAGGGAAATAATGGTATATGGGCCTGAAAGGAATGGGTACTGGATAAAACAGCTAATGTTACCAGAGAACCTGGACTCTGGGAGTTCAGGGCTGAAGATCTAATCTTGGCCATCTTTCCTCAAGAGGACAGTTAACAAGTAGTAGCAAAAGCAGAGAAAACACAGATATTCAATGAGGCTATGTTAGGAAGAAGAACAAATAAAGAGGTCTAATGACACACCCAAGTTGAGGGAACTGATCTGAGGTTTAGGTTTAGGTGTGGTCCCAGACATTAGTGACCCATCATCGTCTGAGTCCCAATCTGCCTGCAAGCTTTCTTTGACAAGTCAGAATGGCATGAAATCTCTTCAGAGACATCATCTTCCTCTAGCTGCTGCCTGTCTTCAGCCTTTTCCTTTCCCCAGCATGAGATTGCTGGGGAAATTCCAATTCCTTGGGGACCATTGTTTCAATAACTTGATAGTCAAAAGTAGGGGCACAAATGTCTCTCTTTAGAATATCTTCATTCCTTTGAGAACAGTTATACCAAGAGTACCAAGAAGAAAACGTTGGACTTTACATTGTAATCACTCTGCCCAAACCACTTTCTGAGACGTATACCTTGAACTAAAATTTGAGAGAAGGTAAGGAACACATCACTATCTTAGTCTGTTTTCTGTTTTTATGGCAAAATACCCAAGAGCAAATCATTTATAAAGAAGAGCTTTATTTGGCTCACAGTTCTGGACCCTGGGAAGTCTAAGATCATGGTGCCTAGTGTCTAGTGAGGGTGTTCTTGTGTTATAGCATGGTAGGGAGCATCACATGGTGAGACAAGGCAAGTTGCCAGCCCAGGCCTCTCCTCTTAAAGCCAGTAATGCCACCAGGAGTTCCCACCCCCATGACGCCATCTATCCCCAGTCACCACCCCCTTGAATGTTCTCACTCCAAATGCCACTAATATGAGTTTGGAGGTTTAGTGTCCTCCATGTGAGCCCTGAGGGGACACATCCAGACCAAAGCAAATATGCTGCCTGCTTTAACGTCCTCCAAGTCGGCTTTCTTGGTATCAGTAAAGAACATGGGTTTCCCAGTCAGAACGCCTTAATCCAGTCTCACTCTTGCCTCTTGTTAGCTGGATGACCTTGAGAAATCATCTCTTGGAGCCTCAGAATCCTCCAGTATGAAATGATTGTAAAAGCTATCCCAACAGTTTATGGGAAGGCTTTACCAGTTCAAGACTTGAGAAACTGTTACAGTAGAGTAAAACACAGTCGTGAATGTACCGAAGCTGAGGTTAGGGGTGGTTCTATTCTGCAGTATAAACAGCTCCCTCTCCCAGCCACACTGGTCAGCATCCCTGAGCTCATATTTCCTTGATTACTCATGATGGAGAGGATGGCGTGGCACCACATAAGTGGTTTATCTTTCTAAACTGTGTAAACTGAAGTTCCCCTAAAAGCCACATCTGTGTTAGAGTCTTTAGACTGAATGATTAAAACTCCTGTGAATGTGGAGAATTGGAATGTTGCAGATCAAGAGGCAAAACTATCTTGGGTTATTTGCAGTCCCTTTAATGTCCATTTATCACCCACTTCTGTATATGATATAACAGCTTCTTAACTATCAGGCTAAACCTTTAAAGCTTTGAAATGTATTCACCTTGCAGACCACTAGCTTCCACCAACCTGAAGGCTAAGCATGCCATTAGAGAGCATCTGAAACCAATAGAGATGTCCTCACTTTGCTGCAGCCTGCCTACTTGATGTTCCAATCACCTATTTAGTAAATACATTGATTTGTGACTTTTCTTTTGTTCTGTGAATATAAAAAGTTCCTTTAATTGATTCCACACTGAAATGTCACTTGGGGTGAACTGAATGACTGTTCCTGGACCTTGGCCACTCATTTGCCTTGGCATAAGTTATCTTACCCCCTTTGGAGAATGTGGTATGTTTTGCATGACACTTGAGTTGCCCTTGTTTTGGTTGGTAGGAGACCCTCACCTCTCCTTTTTCCTTCATTACCATCAGGCTAGCTGCCATCAACAGACACATCAACCACCTGGGCTGGCTTTTGGAGCAGGCCTTCTTGAAACCTGATCTGTCCAATTACCTCCCATGCAAAAAGCAGGTCGGAAGGAGGTGAAACCAATTGACCCCAGCCTGTCAGTGTGGGCTAGAGCCACAAAACAAAATTTTCCTTTGTAGTGTCTCTCTTTCTTCTTTTCAAAGTTTAGTTAATTAGGGGAGGAAATGCCTGCTGGAAATTCTCTGCAGTGACACTTATCTAGATACTAAGTGGGGCCCAAAGTATTGGAAATAAACTTTCATAAAGTGAGAGTTTAAACTGTGAGACATACAGCAAATAGGTCCAGATGGAGAATGTGTTCATGCCCCTTGTTCTGGCGTGGCTATTATACCCTATCTAATCAACTCCAGCCTCTTCCTGGATGGAAGGCTCTGTCTTGCTTCTCATGTGCTCCCTGCTCTATGCATGTTCACTAGATTTCTAGTCTGTGGCCCTTCCATTATCACCCTCCCTGGAACTATCCCAGCATGGAAGCCTCCTGCGTATGAGGCTGGGTCTTGGGGAACACCTCAGTCAGGAGGAAGCGGATCGATGGAGAAGGAAGAAAGGAGAGGCAGAGGGAGAGAGAAAGGGAAACGTCAGGGAAGGAGGGAAGAAGAGATTGACTGATGATGGGGCAGAGTCTCAAAGGAGAAAACTGAGGAGCAGAAATAGCCCCAAGAGGGGAACATTGCTGTTACCAAGTGAGTATGAAGTGTCCACTGTAGGGATATGTGTTGTACACTTGGCTTCTAACTGATGATGCTGTCCTGGGAACTTTAGAACCGTTAGGAACCTAATGGAATAAGTAGGACACTGAGGGGTGAAGCAGGTCCTTAGGGCAGAATATCCCCGGCTCCTGCCTGTCTCTCTCTCTTCCTCCAGGTCTCTACAAGTGAAGACTACATGATTCTATAGCAGGGTGTGCTGTCACAGCACTCAGGACCAAGTGAGCATGGGCTGAGCCCTCTGAGACTGTGAGCCAAAAGAAGTCTCTCCTCCCTTAAGGCATTTCCATCAGGAATTGAGACAAGCAGCCAACAAAACTGCCTCTCAGACATCTCTTCCAGTGACATGAAGCAAAATGGAATAGAGCTGAGTGTGAGAGGCTAGGGAGATGGCTCAGTGGGCAAAGCACTTGCCATGCAGTTGTGAGGACCTGAGTCGGAAGCCCCAGAGCTACCTAAAGCTAGATGTGGTGGCCCAACTCTGGAAAAGCCCTGGAAGCTGGTGGGCCAGCTGGCCTGACACATTCAGACCCTACCTCAAAAACAAGGTAAAAAGTAAGACTAGTAAGGTCTGTGCTCCTATGTACCTGTTGATTGACCATTTATTTCCTGGTCTCTGGGGATTGTGATGATTCCCATAAAGATTATGTCCAGCCCCACAGTTTAATTCTTACATGCTTAGAAGCCCAAAACCTGCTAAGATCTTTAGAAGTGAAATGCACTGCTTGAACTTCCTCCTGATTAACAGCATTTACTGCAACATCTCTAATCTTCCATATTAACTTGAAACACTATCAGAATGTCTTCCTGGGTTTATAACTATGTGTGTAGAGGCTTTAACCATTAATTAATAAAGTAAAAATACCTAAATCAATGAATAATTTATGGAGAAAACTGTGTTCTTAGAGTATCAGTTAGTGGAAAGGTTCTCATGAATTATCTCTGCTGTGAGTAGAATATTTATTGTTCTTTGTTGTTTTATTTAACATTAGATAGCTTAAAGTTGGATTAATATAATAATTATATACTGAAGTCATAAATATGTGAGAGTCCTGTGTGTGTGTGTGTGTGTGTGTGTGTGTGTGTGTGTGTATTCAGGTGTGTATGTGTGTATGTGTGTACATATAGTGTCCAGGGGACAACATCAGGTCTTAGTCCTCGGGTGCATTTTCAGGACAGGGTCTCTCACTGCCCTCGAACTTCCCAAATAGGCCATGCTGGCTGACCAGTGAATCCAGGGCTCATTCCTGTCTCTGCCTCCCTAGTGCTGGGATCACAATGGCATGTTACCAGGCCCAACTTTTTTGGTTTTTTGTTTTGGAAGGTGATTGGGGTGAAGGTTCTGGGAATTGAACTCAGGTCCTAAAATGCAAGCAAACATTTTACTGACTGAGCCATCACTCCAGCCCTCCAACCATATTTTATAAAGTGTAGATAATAATGTCATATTAATGTTAAATTTCTGAACTTGATAAATATGGTGTGGTTATGTAGAAGGGAAGCTTTAGTCTCAAACAAACTCTGTGTGCTTGGTGGTAAGGAAGAACCATATACCTAGCTTATTCTAAAATGGTTTAAGGGAATAAAAAGATCTGTCTATCCATCTATCCATTTATATCTATCATTTCTGTAGAAAACCAATTATGCTCTTGGGAAGTCAAGGAGTACTCTGTGTTGGGGTTTTCTTCTTCTTTTTTTTTTTTTACAATTAACATTTTCAAATGGAAATAATGTATATTAAGGACTGTAGCAAGATGGTTTGATACATTGTACAGTGATGAAATGAGCTCAACAAATATGTATTATTTAATATTTACTTGTGATGAGAATATTTAAAATCTCTTCTTTCCTCAACTCAATCCATTGCTATGCTGGTTATTTTTTATTGTCAACTTAATACTACCTAAATGTCATCAGATGTTCCTTTAAATGTATCACATGTGTGCTACCTTCCACGAGGTGTTCTTCCCCCCTGGACCAGGGCTCGCAGCTCCAAGGTACTGCAAGCCTTGGGATTTTCCCCGACCAACTGGTTAACTATCCAGGCATGAGCCCTAGCAGGGAGGGTGAGGGAGGTATGGAGTAAGACCCGGAGGAATAGAAAGAAAGAGAAAAGAGAAAGAAATTCTGGGAGGGTTTCCAGGAGGAAAAACTAGGTTAATTGATAACAGTAATGTGTTTATATACTAAAGCTACTGTGCTCTGGCCAAGGAAGTGGGGGGCAGGGGAGTGTGAATGAGGAGAAGGGAAGTGTAGCCACCTTGGCTCTTACTGGGGGCAACAGAACTTCCGGTTGTTGAAGGTGTGACATATGCTGTGTATCAAAGAGAGACCCCCTCAGGGTCTGGAGCTCCAGCCAGGTGAGGCAGGAATACCACATTATCCCGACCCCACGGTGGTGCTAGACCCCCCAATGGAGCCAGGACAGTACTTGCATATCCTGGCTTCCAGCCAGACAAAGTCTCAGTCCCACACCTAAAGTCATCAGGGAAAAAAGACCCTCCTCCATTGAGGTATTTCCTGAATCAGACTGCCCTATGGCCATGTCCCTGAGAGCTTATCTTGATTGATGGTTGAGATGAGTGAGCCCCGCCCACGGTGGGTGACACCAGCCCTAGGTGGGTGGGTCTGGTATGCATGATAAAGTTAGACGAGCATGAGCAGAGGGCGAGGCAGAAAGCGGTGTTCCTCCACAGCCTCTGCGTCAATTCCTGCTCGAGTTCTGCCCTGCCTTCCCTCAATGACGGATTGTGACATGAAGTATAAGCCAAGTAAACCCTTGTCCGCAAGTTTTGGTCAGTGTTTTATGACAGCAACAGAAAAGCAATTAGAGTAATTACTGTTAGCTATCATCACCATGTTACACAGTAGTCCTCTTGACCAACCTTTCTGTAAAATTACAGTCTGTACCTTTGACCAACATCTTGCCCTTTCCTCTTCCCCACACCCTAGACTGTGGTAGCCATGATTCTGCTCTCTGCTTCCAAGTGTTCTTTTTTTGTTTGTTTGTTTGTTTGTTTGTTTTTAGATACACATCAGGAGATCACGTGGTTCTGAATGTCCACATAGTTATACAAAGAATTTGGCATTTCAGAAGTTTCTGTGCCTGGCTTATTGCACTTTTTTTATTTTTGTTTTTATTAATTTTATTTATTTCTGTATGTGTATGAATGTACTGTCTGCATGCAAGTTTGTGCACCCGTGTCGTGCAATGCCGCGGAGGTCAGAAGAGGGTGTCGGATTCCCCTGGAACTGGAGTTCTCCTCTAATTGGAGTTTCAGACGGTTCTTGGCCACCATGTGGGTGCTGGGGATCGAACCCAGGTCCCATGTAAGAGCGGTTGGCACTCTTAACCACTAGACCATCTCTCCAGCCCCAAGCTTATTGCACTTTACATGATGTCTTCTAGGTCCTCAATGATTCTATGATGCTACAGACGACAGGATCTCCTTCTTTTGTAAGGCTGTACAGTATTCCACTGTGTCCATATACCACACTCTCTTTATGTATTCATCTGTCAGTAGACACTAAAGTTGTCTCCATATCTTAGGCACCAGGAAAAGTGCTATATGTAAACACAGGGGTAAAGATATGAGTTACTGCTATGATTTCCTTAGAATATCTGTCCTGCAGTGGGATTGCTGGATCAAATAATAGTTTTATTTCTAGTTTTTTGAGGAGCCACTATACTGCTTTCTATCATGGTTGTACCAGTTTACCTCCCCACCACCAGAAGTATGGAAGTTTCCCTTTCAGGACCTGGAGATTCTTGCCCTAACCCTATCCCTTGAGAATATCAAAACTTCAACAATATACTTTCCTTTTTTTTTTTTTTTTTTTTTTGGTCTTTTTGAGACAAGGTCTCCCTGTAGCCCCAGCTGTCCTGGAACACACTCTGTAGACCAGGCTGGCCTTGAACTCACAAAGATCCTCCTGCCTCTGCCTCTCAAGTGCTAGGACTAAAGGCGTGCACCACCACGCCCGGCTATACTTTCCTTTTTATCCTAGCATTCTCTCCCTTCCCTTTCCCTCCTTTCCCCCCCTTCCCTGTTCTTTCTTCCTTAAAAAAATATTTCTAAGTTTTAACATTCCAGGGATGGATCTGATCATCTCAGATCTCTGTAGAAAGCAGCTCTTGCTAATGAGAAGCTCCTCAGGGGAGGAGATTATCCTGAGGAGACAGATTGAAAACAATCAGAACCCATCTTTTACTTCCACCTTGCCCTGGGCATGTCCACTCTAGACAACTGGCCTCTTATGTTTTGTACTCCTAAAAGATATTCCCATAGTTACCACCTTTGGGACTGAAAATGTTCTCCAAATATTAAAGACTGTGAAATAAAAAAAGTGTCAGTTGAGTTTTATACTTAAAGTGAAAATGTTTAATGCAAGAAACAAAAGATAAAAAGAAAGATGGAAAAGGGGACAGAGGGAAGGATGGAGAAAGGGAAGAAGGAATGGAAGGAGAGGGGAAAGATGGAGAGAGGGAGAGAGGAAAAGGGAGAGGAAAGGGAGAAGGAAGGGAGGAGAGTGAGAAGTAGAGAGGAATAGAGGGAGGAAGGGGAAGAGGGAAGAAGGGAGAGAGGGAAGGAGGGAGACAGGAAACTGCTCTTCTGAGAAATAACAAGTTGAAAGTCCACTTGGATATACAAAGAATTTGACATCTCAAAGGCTAGAAATAGCTTTAGGCACAGTTGTGAAGTAGGTGCATCTAGTGTTCAGGGGCCCCAACCTCCAGCACTGGCCAAGTCTTTAGGTACTCCCAGCCTCAGGCTGTCTGCCCAGAGACCCATCACCCAGGTTGCTGTCAGTGCCTTCCAGTGATAACGAAATGTGTTAAAGAAAAAAAAAATCATTCTTAGCCAGGGATGAGGTCCAGACCTCCTTTTTACAGTAGCATATTTTCTGCTTAAGCAGGAAGTGATTTCTAAGCCAAGTTAAATCATAAACCAGTGGTAGGTCACTTGTTATGAGAATCTAGAAGACTGAACAGTTTACCCTGGGCATGTAAACTTTGAGCTGTGCTAACATTTAGATCTGGGGTGTCCTCCCAAGATTCATGTGTTGAAGGTTAGGTCAGCAGTCTGTGGTGTTGTTAGGTCATTGAGTGTACCCTTGTGGGGGATATCAGAACCTGCACCCCTTCCTTTCACTGCTTCCTGGCTTCACCAAAATGAACAGCTCCCCTCTGCCATGTACTCCTACCATGACACACTGTGATCACAGGCTCAAAGCAACTGGACTCAGTAACCACAGGCTAAAACCAGGAGACTAAATAAGCCTTCCTGTTATGAAGCTAATTTATCTCAGGAATTTGTTATAGTAATGGAGAGCTGACTAAAGTACACTATATAATCAAGAGTATATTTGTGCCTTGTAAAGAAATAGAGGGACGGGCTGGAGAGATGGCCTAGCATTTAAGAGCACCGACTGCTCTTGCAGAGGACCCGGGTTCGATCCCCAGCACCCACATGGCAGCTGAGAACCATCTGTAACTCCAATTCCAGGAAAACTCCAGTTCTAGGGGAATCCGACGCACTCTTCTGACCTCTGCGGCATTGCACGACACGGGTGCACAAACCTACACACAGACAATACATTCATACACATAAATAAATAAAATTTTAAAAAATTAAAAAAATTATATTTCAGGAAGACCCACTTGAAGAGGGCCTTCCATATCTTAGTTTAAATCAATGATTTTGAAAATAGGAATTGCACCTATCGTTTGGGGACAGCCCCCGACTTGCTCTCTGTAGTTGACAGAGAGCTGATGTGCATACCCTATGCACAGTCAGGCTCTTCTCTACGACCGGGAACCCTGCTCCATGGAAAATATGCTTTCATTATGCTCATGCAGAAGTGTTCATTAGTCAATAGATATCACTGTTAGTAGCTTTTGGCTTAAAAGGTAAAAGGAATGTTTGACTCTTACAATGAAGTTGTTCTTTAGATTCTTAGGGAAGTGACCAGTGAGACCAAAGTAGAGAAGGAGAGTTGAGAAGTACAGAAGACAAACATTGGCACTAGTGCCTGGAAAACATCTCCCTGTGGGTGGAAATACTTCAGTCATTTCTCTGAGACAGGACTGGAAGCAAAGAAATCGTGCAGAAAAGAACACGGAAAATCTGAGCAGAATATTTTTAGCTGGTTGACCTTTTAGTAAGAGTATTATCTCCTTTAAAAGGAAAAATTATCAAAAGAATGTTGTGTTACTAATACTTGGAGGGGAGGCTGGAGGTGGGATAAACAGAGGTCACAACACTGAAGCTTGTGCTACGCCTGTGGGGCTGAGGTGCCTAGTCCCTTATCTTTCTAAGGACATGGGACAGGAATTTGCTTTTGTGGAACTGAGTCCCCAGCATCCATAATATGTGCAAGGAACCCGTTTTGGATTCTCAAAATGCTCCTGCCCAACTCCTTCCCTTCTTTCCTTCCTTTCCTCCTTTCTCCCTTCTCCCTTCTCTCTCCTTTCCTTCTTCTCTTCCTCACAGTTTCTGGTTCTCTCTAGTCTTATTCTGTTGTACCTAAGTGGACTGCTTTTCCACAATAAATTCCGATTTATTTTCATACTGTGCTCTGCAAAGTTCATTGAGGATAAATTCTTTTTCAAAATTCTTCCCTGCCTTCCCCAAACAAGTCAGTGCCCAGGACAATGGAAGGACGGGATTTGGTTCTGGCTCATTGTCTCCCTATCTCTTCCTCTTGTAGACTTCTCAGCTCTATTTCTTTTCCCTCTTACCCTAAAAATCCCATGGGTCTCATGACTGGAAGTTTAGATTATAAGAGTTCTTGCAATTCTGCTTTCTCTGTTTTCCAAAGGAGCACAGTCCAGTGTTCCCATTTCCTGGCATAACTGATACTGACCACTTTCTAAGCAATGCACATAGAGTCGAGCCATCCACAAATGGCCATTGACAACCTACCTTCCTTCAGTTTCATCTACCATTCACCATGACTGAGGAATGACCGGCAAATAAAACCTGAATAGTTTACTTTTAGTAAGTTTTTTTTTTTTTTATTTCGGTATGTATATGAATGTACTGTCTGCATGCAGGTGTGTGCACCCGTGTCGTGCAATGCCGCGGAGGTCAGAAGAGGGTGTCGGATTCCCCTGGAACTGTAGTTCTCCTGGAATTGGAGTTTCAGATGGTTCTCAGCCGCCATGTGGGTGCTGGGGATCGAACCCGTGTCCTCTGTAAGAGCGGTCGGCACTCTTAACCACTAGGCCATCTCTCCAGCCCCAACATAAAGTTTTATTACTATTTCTTTTTGTATTTTTGAGACAGGGTCTCTCTTTAGTCCCAGGTGGCCTGGAGCTTGTTATGTAGACCAGGCTGGCCTTGAAATCACAGAGATCCTCCTGCCTCTGCCTCCCGAGTGCTGGGATTAAAGGCATGTGCCACCACACCCAGAAACATAAAGTTTTAAAATGCAAACATACTGTGAAATGATTATTGCCAACAAGCTAACCTGTCTACCATCCACCTAGTTACTGTCTCTTTCCATTTTGACTTGACAGCCACATTTATAACAGTGAATAGGAAGTCCTAGAGTACTGATGTTTCTAGCCTCTGTCACATCCATCCATTGCCCCTTTCATCCAGACTGGCTCCAGCCATTCTCAGGCCTGTGACTCATGAGAGACTCATGGCTAGAAGGGTACGATGGGCTAGAAGGGTATGATGGTTGGTTCTGGGTGTCAGCTTGACTGGATTGAGAGAAATCTAGGACATGATATGCCCATTGTATCTGGACATGTCCAGAGAGGATTGACTGCAGGGGAAAGACCTGCCTTCAATGTGGGTGGTTCCTTAGGTTTGGGCAGATAAAGAAGATGGTCAAGGAAATAACAGGGTGCACACACCTGCCACCGCTGCCGAGTATCTGGCCCTGCCGCACGTACTTGTGTCCCTTCTCTGTCTCTGCTTCCTGGCTGCTCACTGACCTCACACTCCAAGTTATTTGGCCTTTCAAGGTGAACCCAATACCAATAACTCTGCAGGGAACTTCTAGGTTTTCTGTGCTAGATTGGCACTGCTGAGGTGTCCAGATTTTGGACCATGAGACTACTGTGTTCTCTGCTTCTCTAGCAGGCAGATGGCCATTACTCTATTACCAGTCCCTATCATGTAAGCCGATCTAATATATCCCTTTTATTTTATTGACATCTATGTCTATATTATCTCTATTTCTATAGCCATCTATCATCTATCAGTAATCTATTATCTATCTCTCTGTCTATCTATCTATCATCTATCTATCTATCTATCTATCTATCAACTATCATCTATCAGTAATCTATTATCTATCTATCTGTCTGTCTGTCTGTCTGTCTATCTATCTATCTTGGTTCTGCTCCACTAGAGAACTCTACCTGATAAAATGTGGGATGGGTAGAATAAAGGATTGAAAGAGAGAGGCAGGTCTGTTAGGTCACCAAATGGAGGTAAGGAAGTGAGTGCTGTCCCCTCCAGGGAGCAATCTAGTGGTCCCACTTTGTTATTTGGAATAGTTCTTGGAATGGACACAAAAATTTCTCCCTGTCTTCGATAGTCTTGTTGAGCTCACTCATGCCAGGACACTCAAGATAAGACTATAAGCAAGCTTCCAGGGCTTAAGGGATCTGTGGGAGTCCAGACCTCCCATGTATAGTAATGGCTTCCGTCTGAACCAGAAATTGATTTCAAAGATATTGTCATGCTTGTCCAGAAAGAGATTGATCTCTTCTTCTCTACACCCCACCTCTGATTCCTCACTTGGCAAATGACTTAGCTTATCCAAGGATGGGAGGGATCTTCTCTTGCCATCTGAAACATCTATCTTCAACTGTCCCTTCTGACCTTGTTCTTCAGGGAGCAATATATCCTTTTCCTCTTGGAGAGAGAATTATTCCTTTACTCTCCTTGACTCTTGAGTCTGTCTGTAACCTCTATTGACCTTGTCCTATCAATTATACATTATTTTTTATTGTATGAACATTATTTATGTTCTTTGACTTACAGTAGTGTTCTGTACAGACAAATCCATTGTAAGCTGAAAATATTGCAAGTCCAAAATGCATAAGGTATCATTCACATAAGGTATTAATCATTCTTGCTTAGCGGTAGAATACATTGTATAATGCCATCTATTTCCTCTTTTGATCATGGGGCTGATGGGGACAAACTGAGTTTGTTGCCACTGTCCAGCACAGAGAAAGAAGACCATATTACAAATTGTCTGACAAAGATGGCTTCTGATTCAAAATCCATAGTATAGTTTCTGCTCGATGCTATGTGACATTTTCACTATTATAAATTAAGTTAAACCAGTATAAGTTGTATCACCTATACTGGGAATCTCACCCTGTAGGCTAAAAATACCTTCACATCGCTCTAAACTCAGACCGGAAGAGAAGTCTAACCTCCGTTCTTCCTCTGTGTTGCTACCACGCCCTCCTCTTCCCTCCACAGTTCACTCAGAGTCCACACGTGGTGACTCTCACCTTCCTTCCACCCTGGCGCCTGCCATCTCACCTGTTTTGGACGATCAGTCAAAAACACTTCATATGGATTGCAGTCTTCTTCATCCATGGCATCCCCTTCTAGAAGCTTCCTGTTTCTAGATTTTGGTGGCACTGCTCTGTCATGATTTAATCCTACTCTTGAAGCCATGCTGTTTACATGTCCTCTTTCCCTCCACGCCTTCCTCTCCAGGCCTATATTCTGTTTACATATACTGTCTTATTTTTTTCCTTCTTTCGTTGACCTCATGTCACCTCTGTAACTAACATCTAAATGGACAATTCAAGGTCTTATCTCTCATCCAAGTTCCGTATTTTCTTTTCTTCTTTTTTTTTTTTTTTTGAATAATGTTTCTGTGAAAATAAGTGTGCCATAACTCATTAAGTCCCTGTATTCAGTTCTCTGGGTGTATACCCCAAGGTGGAATTCCTGAATCATATGATAATTCAGTTTTTATTTCTTAAGAAAATAAAAATAATTTCCAAACTCTTTCCCATAACAATTAAAACATGCACATTCCCACCAACCCTGTGCAAAGGTCCCAGTGTCTCCAGATTCTTGCAGGTGCTTGTTTATTTCTGTTTTCTTCTAGCAATCACCCTAATGTTTGTAAGGTGGTTCCATGTTCTCCTTTTGAGATCTTTATATTCCTTTAAAATCAGTAGTGATTCCTGGACTTTTACTACTTACAGTAGAAACATGATATACCCATTACAACAAATTCAATGATTCCCTTAAAATCAACCAGACACTGGAGTTGGGGTCACATTACCATGTAGGACCTCATTGGCCAAACCCTTCCCTGTCCTGAAAACCTCCTTGATGGCTTCCTCCCCTTATCTCCCAGCTGAAAATGGCAGTATCAGTGGAAGCCACAGCCCAAGTGTAATAGTTGCTCACAATGAGTCCATTCCCTTAGAGTACTGTCTGTGCCTTGCTGGGTATTTGACACATGAATCTTGCCTGGGAGTTATTCTTCCTGGATGGTTCTGTATCTGTAACAGGGCAGAAGAGGTGAGGTTTGAGACAGTATCCCGTGGCTACAGGGAACAGCTAAGCTAAAGAAGTCTTCATTTAGACTATTCAGTGAGAATCCCTTCATTATCCAACTCAAAAGTCCCAGGTGAAAGGGATAAGCTTTTCAATTCCTGTTCTCTGTGCTCTATGTACTGACAAAGTCTTTCAGGCTGCAATTATGCATTCTAACAGTCTATCCTTTCTCATAGTTATCTGTGTGTGTCTTTCTTTAACACTTGTGTGGCTATAGGTTTCTTTTTTCTTCCTCTAATAGTAGTCAAAAATTCTTACACAGAACAGCCATGAAGTTAGTGAATTCACCTAAATCACGGTGGCTGCTAGAGGCCGTTCTGCTTGAATCCTGTGTAAAACACATTAGATATAAGTCTTTTCTTTCAAACCATGTAAAACTTGGAACTTGGTTTATGACAAGGAATTCTGATCTTTTAATCACACCACTCCCTGTAAGACTTTTGTTTAAGGAAAGGCCCTGATGTACTCCAGACTGTGATGGCTTGGGGAGGGGAGCTCTTCTCCCTTCCTGCCAAGTGGGAAAGACATTGAGGTCTGTCCCCAGCCAGTGGGGAAAAGACATGGTTCTCTTCTGGGTCCTCAAGCTTCTGGGTCCAGTGTGTACTTGCTGGATCGGACTGATTACGTACATCACCCTGTGCAACAGTAAAATCTGCCTTGCTGAGTTGCTTTTGCTTTGTCCACTTGTTCTTTGTACAGTATTGATGGGCTTCTTGGATCTCAGACTTTTTCCCCCTTTGAGACAGGGTCTCCTTATAGTCCCAGAAGACCTGGAACTCACTGTGAGACCAGGCTGGCCTTGATCTCACAGAGATTCACCTGCCTCTGCCTCCCGAGTGCTGGGATTAAAGGGGTATGACACCGTGAGTGGCCATTATTTCTAATACCTGTATTCACTTGAACTGATATGTGACTTTGAGCCACTCTAAAGATGCCTGTGTGAGTTCCAACAGCAGCCATGTAGCTAATGACCTCTCTTCCGGTACCAGGAGAAGATGACCAGGGCCACAAAACTGGTCCTGAAATTGACCAGTTTCAGGTTTGCTACTTAGAGTCCCTTTACCATTAAAGTCAGGTCCTAGGACTGGGCCCTATTGAAGTAGATCCCCGGAGCAAAATTCTTATCTCAGAAAGCAGTGGTGGGGAACTGAAATCATCTTTAGCAAGACTATCCTTGTTTCCTCCTTAATGCTGAGCCCAAGCTGTCTGAGAAAGACTCAACATCTCAGGTTCCAGCCAGTGCCTGAATGTTCACAGTGTCAGTGAGTCTGTTATTGGTGGCTTAACCTTGGTTCCTGAAGTCTTAGGTTGCCTCATCAAGCCAGCTGTTAGAGAGGCGTGTAGATAAGGATTCAGCCCTGGGAGAGCTGGGCTAGAGCACATCAGCTGATAAAGTTGAAGTTAGAGGAGAAATTGCAGAACAGCCGAGGAATCACGACTTGGGACTTCATGAAGTGGGGATAAGCTGAATAAATGTAGCAGGGCACAGAGTAAAAGCTGCCGTGCGGGGTAGATGGGAGCGTGGCCATGTAACCACCTCAACGCTCTCAGCACAGCATCACCCCATGGAAAGGCACAGATCATACAGGCGAGTCAGGTGGATTTTCATGGGCTAGCCATAAAGGCTTTTATGTGTGGTGAGACTTCGAATCTGCTGGGGAAAGCAACAGATCCAGGATGGGCTGTTAGGAGGGGAAAGTGGGAGATGTTGAGACAGAAGACAGGTGGAGATCTGGACTTTGCCACTGGTTGGCCTAAGGCAGAAAGCCTGGCCTGTTTTCACTGTATGGACCCTATGAGGTCTTGCTTTGCCTTGCCTTGATATTTTCTATTACATATATATATATATGTATATATAGATAGGTAGGTATATATATTAGGCCCCTTGGAAGAAGATAATACTTTAGAATCTCATTCTGCCTTTGAGCCAAAAAAGCATTTTGTGTAAGCTTCTGAACTTTCCAAGCAGGATATTCTTCAAGACGAGACATCACTTTACTTTTACAGGTTGGAAAGGATGATAGGGACCAAGAACTCATAGGAATGCCACAGAGATTCTTAATGACTGCAGAAGTTACATTTGGAATTACGCCACTTATCCCCAGGGAAACCTATGGCAGAACAAAACAGGTTTGTTCAGTGTTCCGGTCAGGAGTCAGCTCCTGCCCTTGACCTGCCTGGCCCAGGGTGGGGTACAGCGACTCCCTGGGAACTCTGGGAAAGGAAAAAAAAACAGCATTGCAGCACTGCTTGTTTTGTCTTTCCTAGCACCTTCCTTTCCCCCACTCAAGTGTGGGCACTTACAGCACCGTTTGTTCTAAACCAAAGGAAAAAATATATCTGTTATGAGTTCCCTTTGTGCCCAACTCGGGTACCTGATGTGGGGGACAGTTTGTTTTCTGGGCTGTCTGGAGCTGTGCGTGTTTTCTGGGATCCATGCTTAGTGGGGATAGACACAGCAGCCTGCCAGGGTGCAGGGAATGGATGCCTAGTTAGTTGACTCTTCTTTCTTTGGAGCCCTACTCCTGCAGAGTTAAATACACAGAAAGATAGCTTATACAGGAGGAAGGAGGCCATGTCAGCAGGGGGGCTCCACAGAACAAAAGGGTTATCACAACAGAGGAAGGGGAGGGGGCTCCCCAGGAACAATCTCCAAAGAAAACCCCAACCTCCCAGGAGAACAAGCTCTGGTAGAACTGGGTGAAACAAAATCTCAAAAGTCTGTTATACAGGGGCTGGAGAGATGGCCTAGTGGTTAGGAGCGCCGACTGCTCTTGCAGAGGACCTGGGTTTGATCCCCAGCACCTGGGCTGCTGAGAACCGTCTTTAACTCCAGTTCCAGGGGAATCTGACGCCCTCTTCTGACCTCCGCGGCACTGCACGACACAAGTGCACAAACCTACATGCAGACAGTACATTCATACACATAAAAATAAATTTTAAAAATTAAAAAAAAGTCTGTTATACAGAATTGCCCCCTGAGAGAGCGCAGCCAGCCACTAAAGGCATCAGATAGAACAGTTTGCAAAGCTCAAAACCAGCTTAGCATGGTAGGCTTTCCAGGCTACAACTTTTCTTGTTTTTAAGACTCCTTAAAAAAGCCCCAATAGTAACAAAGCATTTAAACCTAGCCCTGCTCTCTCTCTCTCTCTCTCTCTCTCTCTCTCTCTCTCTCTCTCTCTCTCTCGATGCTTTTAGTTTAATAGTTTAATGCAGTATTTCTGGGATGAGGTGGCAGTGGGGAATTGTATTGGAAATAAACCACTTTGACCTTTTCAACAGAGGCAGCAGGAGAAATGCTAGGGGTTACATGTTTCTAAAGCTAGATCTGGGATATTAATTTTACATTTGTCTCTCCTTCCAAAAGCAGGTGTTCTCCCTAACTGCTGAGGTTTTGGCAAGCTTGCTAAAATCCAATCAAGCAGGTCCTGTCTGTCTGCTAGCCATGAGTGGTTTTATCTTGTACAGTATCTCTCTTCCTTTGTACATCAAGAATCTGATGTGAACCGGGCAGTTCTCATTTTAGATAATGTGTAGTTAACCTGTGAGTCAATAGTGCTGGATCCATGCTCAGCCTCCTCCCCTCCTAGGCTCCCCCATGAACCTCCTTTAAAGAGAGCACATCTTGTTTACTGGGCACTGAGCTGGTTGGAGATCCAGTTGGCCCCCTGCCCTCCTGTAATTTAGAGTCCATTGAACTATGGGAAACAGGTTGGCTGTGGGTAAAGTGGGGGTGGGGGGGGAGGCGTGGTAAACCTCTAGGGAAGGAAGCTGCCCTTTAAGAAGCTTTGGCCTTCTGATTAAAGTAATAATTAAGCCATTATGTCTGTTTGGAAGGTCTTTGGCCTGGCCTGCTAACTTTTCCAAACAAAAGTTCTTGGTTGCAGACTCCAGCTCAGGAGTTCATCGTCTAGGGCCCAGAAGTCCATGCCCGGATTGTCAGTGACCACAAGCAGAATGCTTTAAACTTCGGACACCTGTCGTGCCCCCTGCTTCTGCTTTATATTCATTTTCAAGGTGCAAGGTGCCTCAGCCTTTGTCTTTGGAAGCCAGAAATGACCCTTCAAATTCTATTCCAAATTTCATTCCAAGGAAACTCTCGCTCTAAATAAGTTGGTATTGACTTGTCCTATCATGAGGGAAGGTGGTGATGTCTGATTGAATTAGGAGGGGGTTCTAATTCTTAATGAGGTAACTTCCCTAAAGATAAATATATATATAGCAGGTGGGACTCTTCCCCACAAACAGTGTCAACAGTGCTCATCACATGCCCCTGTGCTTTTCTGATATTCAAAGATGAACATCTATGCTCTGCAGAAATACTTCTGATATCGAAGTACCTATCCATTAAGGTTGTCACTAGATACCTAAAACAGGGCTCCTAAAACAGGGGTAACCTATCCAATGGAGAAGAAATGTGACCAGAGACCTCTGGTCTCTGGCTGGGAGGGTCATGGGTAGAACTTATGGTCTCAGGCTTAAATGCCTCCTCTCTTCCTGGACAGTCTCAGACATACCCCTAGCTAGTAAAGCCTTCTTTGTCCACATTGAAGTTTGTGGAGGGAGTCCCACCATGAGTGGGGTTTGCCTGCAGGGTCATCTGAGCATGTACAGATCCACAGAAGGACAGTGGTTCTGGTGGGAACCCATAGAAGTGTTACTGAAAGAGCTCTGCTCTGGCTCTTTTAGGCTGGGACCTTGATTCCTCTCCTTCATCCCTCTGTAATAAAGGTCCAGAGTCTTCTCCACCCCAGTGTGTTGCCAGAAATGTCAGGCGGTTAGATGTGATGGGAATATCTGCCTCTAGGAGATGGACAGAAAGAAGCACAGAATCTCAAGAAAAGACAGCATGGGCTTTCTGAAGCGCTTGGTGCAGCTCTCTCTCTCAGCTGGCATTGTGGAGACTGGTCTCTTGAAAGAGCTAACTTCAAAGATCTCTGAGGAGGGAGGCCCTTGAGCTGGGGCAGATGCTCAGGTCTCTGCTTTGTTGTAGGTGCCAAAGTTCTTCTGTTTATTCTATGGAAATCTAACCTGTTTGTTCAATTCTATATCTTAATCAACTGTCTGAGTTTGAATCGTCTGTCTTCTATAAAGTACCATCCTGATCCCAACCCAGCCTTCCCCTTAGGGCCACACTTACTATAAGTTTCAGTGATGCCTTATAAATATCTGATGAACTTTGTGTGGGGGGAGGGTACTGCAGATGAAGTCCGGGACCTCCTGCAAACTCACCAAGTGCCTCGCTGAGCCACTCTCTGGTCCCTTTCTGTTGAATTTTAGAAAGAAAGACAAATGAGTATGTTCATTCAAAAATTAAACTTGGAGTGTGGCATGTTGGGAGGTCCCTCTACTGTGTACTGATTTACATAAAGACTTGATAAATACACTGTTGCCTGTGTATTCCTTACCTTTCTCAATGCCAACAAGGAGCAATGTAAGGAAGAAAGGTTTGTTCAGGCACGTGGCGGCAGATGGGCTTGCTCACATAGAGGTGGGTTAAGAAGAAGAGAGGGGACAGTGCTGTCGCTGTCGGCTGGCCTTTTCCCTTTTCATTTACTCTGGACTCCAGCTGTGGGCCCGTGTCACCAACACTTAGTCCTCTAGACACAGCTAAAGGTGCACCTCACTAATGCTCTGAAGTGTTTCTAAACCCAATCAAGTTGACCAGCACAACTTGTCCTTGAATGAGGGAGAAAATAAGGGAGGGACAGAGATTATACACAGTATGTTTACAGGTAGAGTGCATGGTATGTTAGAAGCTGTTAGTGCCACTGGAAAAATGGAACAGGGGGCTGGACAGGCGGCTCAGTACTTGAGGGCACCAGCTGTTCTTGGAGAAAACCTGGGTTCAAATTCCAGCATCCACATGGCAACTAACAACCATCCATAATTCTAGTTACAGGGAATCTGACACCCTCTTCTGTCCTCCGTGGGCACGACAGAGCATGGGTGTATTTACATGCATGCAGGCATAACAATCATACACATAAAATAAAAATGAATTTTAAAACATTTTTTAAAAAGAAAAGGAAAAAAAATAGAAGAGGAATAGAAGCGTCAGCAGGTAGTTGAGAGTCAAAGGGCATTGCATATTGCAATCCAGGTTCAGCGAGGAGTGTCACATCTTTGTGGAGGAGGAAGGCTGGGAGGAAGGCTGGGAGGAAGGCTGTGGTCAGAGCAGGGCCGCAGTAGAGCATCTTCCCTGACACTACGTTCCTGCCCCAAGGCGAGGCAGAGCTCTTGCTTCTGGTTTCTTTGAAAGTTTTTGATGCACAAATAAGCAAGTAAGAGACAAGGAATGTTCAATCATTGTTTGGGGGATTTTCTGGAATTTGAGACATTGTTAGTTTCCTTGTTTAGGAAAGGCTTTGGTTCCCTGTTTATCATACAGTGCAGGCTCACGAATAACTTCCTGGGTACTGGCCCACATTCTTGGTCCCTTTGGCGTCTCCTGCCCAGCAAGGCTCACTCAGGGCGTCTTCCCAACATCCTGTTTGAGACTGACCTCCTTTTCTCCACTTGCTAAGCTCCAAGAGTACTTATTGGAATGACCTCCTGCACAGGAAGACCTGCCGTGGCGCCTGGCTGGAAGCAGCCCTGGTTTCTAGGAAGTTACACACACACACACACACACACACACACACACACACACACACACACACACAGAGTATATACACACAGCATATCCTTGCATTGAAAGTCCTCTTTAGAAAAGGCAAAGTGTTCCTTCAAAGGAACTTTCCTGTTGTGATAAACCAGCAGAAATTGCAACAACATATACTACAGAGGCAAAGTCAAGGTCAGGGATCACAGGCAGAGGCCCTCAGTGCCACACCTGCAGCCCTGGTGACCACAGCAAGCTGAAGTGGCACTAGGATTTCCTGCAGGGCTGAGAGGACACTGTGTGTGTGTGTGTGTGTGTGTGTGTGTGTGTGTGTGTGTGTGTGATCATTCAGGCTTAGAGATTACAGATTACTGACCTGCTCTTAAAGCCTGAAACATTCATTAGAAAAATAACTACAGGGGCTGGAGAGATAGCACCGGTTGCTCTTGCAGAGGACCTGGGTTCGATCCCCGGTACCCACATGGCGGCTAAGAACCGTCTGTAACTCCAGTTCCGGGAGAACTCCAGTTCCTGGGGAATCCGAGACCCTCTTCTGACCTCCGCAGCATTGCTCGACACGGGTGCACAAACCTACATGCAGACGGTACACTCATACACATACAAAAAATAAAAATAAAAAAAGAAAAATAACTACGGAGTTTATCTAAAAAGAACTTTGCTCACTTAGAATATGTTTTAAAGCTATTATGACTTTTTTTTCACCTTTTAAAGTGATACCATGGGGCTGGAGAGATGACTCAGTGGTTTAGAACGCTAGGTGTTCTTGCAGAGGACCTAGGTTCAATTCCCAGTACCCACAACCTCTTTAACTCCAGTTCCAGGGGAACCCAATGCCCTATTCTGACCTCTGTGGGCATTGCAAAACACAGGTTCACTTACATACATGCAGGTAATACACTCATACACATAAAATAAAAATAATAAATAAATATTTAAAGTGATACTAGGGAGAATAGGAAAACCCTGAAGTAAGGGACAGGTATGTCTTTTAAATTTGTTCTCCGTCTCAAAAATGGCCTACTTGCACATAATAAAAGACCTTAAGGAGCTCTCTCTCCTAAGCTGATAATTACAAAGTTAGCAATAACACCTTTGTAATTATCATTAAGACATCCACCCTTAAAGTTTCCAAGGACCAAAGATTTGAGTGACCTGCAGAAAAGTGGTTCTCACTTCAGGACACTCAAGGTGCCACAGCCTCCCTCTCTGGTAGAAGCCAGCATCACTGGTATGTGGCATTAACAAGGGCTTGGGCTCAGAACCATTCTCTAAAGGTTTCAAACAGAGCTGTTGGCACTTGAAATCCTTGACAGTTTTGTCTAACTTGAACTCTGCAAGTGAATTCTGATGAAACATGGGCCCACATTTGAGCTGAGTTGCATACAAAAGTGTACTCCCTGGTTCCTGATGTCAGTTAAGACTTAGAGCTTGTGATGCCCCATGAGGAGAGAATCAGACTCAAAGGTGCGCAAGGAACATTTGTCTAGGACTGAGCAAGGCAGAGAGGAGGGACACTGACTGTGTGGAGCAAGACCTCGTCCCTTTGCACCAGAACTTGTCTTGAGGAAGAATGAAGATAATGACATTGAAAGAGGCACAAGCAACATGGCACCTTGCGTGCCCTTTGTGACTTATATTATTTCCCTGAATTAATCAAAGTAAAAATGGAGTAGGGAGAAGACAATCAAAAGTCCTTTTTATCTCCAATGTGTAATATTTCCATTTTTTTATATGTGTATACAGGAACCACCTAATATGAGTTATGAACAGCCTCATTTCAGGAACTCTGTATATAAGTTAAAAATATTTGTATTTACATTTTTCAATGGACATTACAGAACATAAAGGCCAACAGTAAAACTCAGGCTAGAAAATTTCAGATTTTATTTGTACTTAGAATGACCTTAAGTACTAATTTAAAAATTACAGAGATGGGGGCCGGGTGTGGTGGCACACGCCTTTAATCCTAGCACTTGGGAGGCAGAGGCAGGCAGATCTTTGTGAGTTCAAGGCTAGCCTGGGCTACATAGTGAGTTCCAGGACAGCCAGAGCTACAGGGAGACCCTGTCTGAAAAAAAAAAAAAGACCAAAATAAATAAATAAATAAAAAATACAGAGATGAAATTGAAATGGATTACATACACATATGAAAGTGTTACAATGAGACCCATCATTATGTATAATGAACATATGCTACTAAAAACAAGTAAATAAATAAGTTGAGGCAAGGCCTAGCATTCAGGAGGCAGAGGCAGATAGAGCGCTGTGAGATGGAGGCCAGCCTGGTCTACATGGCAAGTTCCAGGCCACTGTGGTTACAGGGAAACACTGTCTCAAAAAGATACACACACACACACACACACACACACACACACACACACACAAATGAGAAAAATATATTTTGGCAAATTGGCAGATTATAACAGAAATGAAAATGCTTCAAACTAGAGTAGCTTTAATAATAATTTCTTCCCTTGGTTTTAAACAATTTTCATTTTACTTTGGGTACCAAAAAATACATAGTTGACAGTGCTGGTGATAAACGTAAGTTTCTGTGGATACATGGTCACATGCTGTGAAGGTCAGTGTCCTTGGTGATAGTTCATCTATGAGTGTTGGCCTCCCATTCATTGAGGATTTCATTTAGTGATAACCTTTTTTGTGTTTCTCCAGAAGCACACTCTGAGATAAAGAATCAAATTTGGGGGTTGCTGGAGAGATGGCCTAACGGTTGAGAGCACCAACTCGGGTTTGATCCCCAGCACCCACAAGGCGGCTGAGAACCATCTTTAACTCCAGTTCCAGGGGAATCCAACACCCTCTTCTGACCTCTGTGGCATTGCACGACACAGGTGCACAAACCTACATGCAGACAGTACATTCATACACATAAAAAAAAATAAATAAATGAAAAGAAGATAGGAATTTATTTAAAAAAAAAAGAATCAAATTTGGAAGTCGACACTTGCAAACATCAGTAGGGTACAGAGAAAGTTGAGGAAGTTTCGGAAGCCAACCAACAGTGTGCTGAGACACTACCAGTCCCAGAGCTCATTTTTTCTACAAGCCCTGGGAGGCAGTATTTGCCCTGAATTAGCCCAGGTGAAAAACAAGGATGCTGGAACATTTTTTTGCTCCTGGAGAGTTATTCCTAAAGGTGTTAATTCTCCATCACATCTGGCTTCTTTTGCTCCTGACGGGAGGGGGGGGGTTTGCCCTAAGGAAGAAGGTTGCAGGCACAAACCAGTACTAGCAATACCTATTGCATTAAACAACCAATAAAAAGCTGAAGATGAGTGTTAGACTAGTAAGATACTATATCACAGAAAAGATACACAGAAACATAAATCTTTTCTCTGTGTGGGTGAGATTTCAGGGAGATTTGATGTTAAGAGCTCTCTTACATACAAAATGAATGAAGGTGTCATGTTGGTTCTGGAAAATAGGAGCTATGAAACTTCTAGTATTGTGGAATTCAAATTGAATCCTGCAGATGTCATAGGATTGCCAAGGAAAACTTAGGGTCTACCAGGAGGCTCAGGAAGGGAATTTTACATTAATGCAGATTGTCAAAGACCAGCTTCAAGCCTTACCATGCATTTAGCTTTAACATAGCTGTTAATTTTCTAATCTTCCAAGTATCTAGGCATCAGAAATATACTGCCCACTCTAGAAAAACCCAATGGGCATAAAAGACAGTTAATGTCTAAATGAGTGATTATGGTTCAACAGACAGTCAACTCCAAGGTGTATTTAGTCTTCTAACTTGAGATTCAAGTCTTACACCATAGGTATGAATATGTAACTGGAAACTGGAATTTTATCTGAACATAAGATCAACTTGACCAGTTAACACAGGAAATACATATAAATAGGCAGATTTATATCAAAACTGCATTCTCTGCTTTTCATAAATATATATACCTTCATAAAATGTCATATTTGTAAGATTATACTGATTTATACAGTGAGATTTACTCTGAATCCATTTAATTTTAAGCTTAGATTAAGTTAAAAAAGTGTGTGCATGTGTGTGTGTGTGAGAGAGAGAGACAGAGAGAGAGAGAGAGGAGAGAGAGAGAGACTCGAACTTCATCTGAGACATCTGAGTATAAGATCAGATCATACACTGTTTTGTTCAGTTGTTGCTATTGTGTTCAGTTGCAACTGAAGCTTAGCTTTATCATGTGTAGCCACCAATAAATTAGTCTCTAGCAGAAGACAAGAGATTCCTGGGTCAGAGAAAAAGTCCTCTAACAGTCATGACACAACAGGATGCACGTTACTCCATACCAGAGCAACATAATCTGGCAGAGTGGGTGCTACACACTCAGTAGGTGTGCGTTGCAACTGAGGAGGACTAGGCTTGGGGGAGCCATAGCTTTTCTAACAAACAGTAAGCAAGACTGAGATTTGATCAGAAAGAATCAAGGCCTCATTTCTCAAGGTTACCAGCTGGATTTAGAAACCCCTGGATAAAAGAATACCAGGGGTTTTCCATATTGGTTGGCTAAGCAAGAAGTCCAGGCAATATTAAATCATATAGATTATTGAAAATATAATTTATATATTTAGGAGAAAAACAAACCAATGAGAATACCATGGGAAATATGAAATTTAAAAATGAATAAATTGACTTGAATCAACTAATTAGATATGAAGATTATAATGTCTGATAAAGTTAGACTGGAAGGCAGATTAGACCTTGTAGTAAAAGATAGCCAATGATTAAAGAATTAGTAGTTAGTGACTCTTCAAAAGGAAACACACTGATGAGAGAAAATAGCAAAGATGAATGAAGAATTGTGAGCTAGGGATATATATATATATATATATATATTTATATATATTAATGTGAAGTGGGATGGAATGGGTAGTCATTAAGCTTAGGAAAGCAAAGTATTCATTTGAAATAGGTCCTGAAAGCCAGGCACAAGGAGAGGCAACACTGACTTAAAGCCAAGTTAGCCTAAATGGAGACTTTAGGAAAACTAGGCAAATAACCCATTTAGGATAAGCAATTAGAAAAACATACTTCTTTATGTCAAAAAATACACTCCATTTGTAGGAAAGGGAGCTATGGGCTCCCTACCCTGCCAAGTGGACTCAGGACTAAATATGGTCATCGTTCAGCTCCAACCCTGCCATCTTTGAAGAAAGAGAAGCTATCAGAGTGAGTATGTGCTGACCCTGAGAAGAGGCAGCCAGTCAGCAGCACTAGCCAGGGACTATAGATGCTATAATGGACAGCAAGTAGTAAAATCACTGAAGGGGTAAATGGGATCACAGAAAGATGTTCCAAGAGAACTGCAGGTATCTTTAGAGGCAGGGACCCTGCCCCTGTCCTCCTCCATCCCATCATTTCTGGACCCCTGAATTTCAGAACTTGTTTAGGAGATGATATATTTGTGACAGCAGTCATAGTATTACTGGTAGACTCATGTCCAAAGTTCATATGTTGAAGTCTGGACTCTTAGTACCTCAGGATGTAACTGTATATTGAGACAGTCAAAGAGAAACCAGCCTGCCTACCTTTTCATGTCAGAAGCCTCCACAGTGGTGGAGAATAAATTCCTTTGATATTAAAACAAAAACTTATTTTTAAATTTTTATTTGTGTATCTGTCTGGGTATTAGGTATGCAGGTGTTTGTGGAGGCCAGAGGAGGGCATCAGAAGCTGGAGTTACAGGCAGTTGTTAGCTCTCTGGTATGAGTTCTGGGAACTTAAACAAGCTCTCTACAAGAGTATCAAGCAGTTTTAACTGCAGAGACATCTTTCTCTCCAGCCTTACATTTCTTTGTTTCAACCACATAATCTATAGTAATTTTTCCATGGCCCCCTTACCAAAAAAATTGTACATGGTTGGAAAAAATTCCACCAAGAAAGCATAAAGTAAAGCTAGGGAAATGGCGCAGTGGATGAAGTGCTTAAGAAAGCCAGAGGACCTGGGTTCAGAGCCCCCAGCATCTACTTAACAAGCCAGGTATAGCAGCACATGTCTGTAAGCCTAATGTAGTGGGACAGAGACAACAAGATCCCTGGAACTCGCTGGCCAGTGAGCTTAGCTCAGTGTAGTGGTTTGAAAGAGAAATGTCCCCATAGGCTCATGTGTTTAAACAGTTGGTCCCCAGTTGGTGGCAGTGTTTGCAGAGTCTTAGAAGGTACAGCCTTGCTGGAGGAAGTATGTCACTGAGTGGGGGCTTTGAGACTCATAGCCTCACCCACTTCTGTTTTGCTCTCTCTGCTTCCTGTGTGTGCTTGAAGAGGTGTGCTCTCAGCTTTCTGCTCCAGCCACCTCCTGCCATGCCTCCTGCCATGATGGACTCATCCCCCTGGAACCATTAAGCCCAGATAAACTCTTATATAAGTTGCTTTGGCTATGGTATTTTATCACATCAACAAAAAAGTGACTAATATCGAAGTTAGTGCCAAAGCATGGGCTGTTGCCATGAAGAACCTGAGCATATTGAATTTTGGAGGAATATGAAAGACGCAATTTTGACTTGAAATACAGTTGAATGCTGTAAGCAGAGCTTAACATGCCTTTCTAATAGGAGACGAGAAGACTGTAGTACTGAGGGTGAAGTGCACTGTGGTGGTTCAAGAGGCTTTAGAGGGATGCAAGGACTTAAACAGCAGCCGGGCTAGAGGCCATTCCTATGATATTTTCCTAGAGAATCTGGCTGTTTCCTGCCCTCATCCTAACAACTTGCCTGAGGCTAAACTGAAAAGTACTGGACTAATTTCTTTAACAGAGGAAATTTCAAGACAACATAACCTTGAATCTGTGATATGATTCTTAATGGTGATTCTCATATAGCCAGTCATTGATAAAGAGCAAGCAGAGCACATGGGGCAGAAATAAGTACAAAATGTACAATCTAGAAGGAATCAAATACTAGAAAGCTTAATGTTTCAGGCAAGACTTGTGTTGGAAGAGAGGCTTTAATTGTTAAGGAGATTCGTATCATTAAATAGAGATCTCCTGCTCTGCACTGGAACAGTAGAAAGAAGGCCCTTAGGGCAAGGCCCCCAGCCAGCTAAGTTTCCAACTGGTGAAAGGAGAAAGCCTAAGGGTTTTCTTCTAGAAAATCACAGTATACAAAAATCTGTTCTAATGTAGGTTGAAAGGAGGGAGGGTCCATCCCAAGCTAACAGCCAAATTTGGCAATGTTGGCCTCCTGGTGCTGGCTTTAGAAGCATGAACGATGCAAGAGTGAGGGGCCATCAGTTCTTCCTCTATAGTTTCAGAGAGCTGATGAGACCAGGCAACATATGGCAAGGGAGTTCCTGAATGGAAGCCCTGACAGTCCATTTCATGAAGCTGTGAAAGTGAAGCCTGGATTGCAGTAGAAACCCCAAGATGTTGGAGATGAAGGAGCCATGAGGCATCTGCCAGGGAGAGCTGCATACAGGGAGTGGAACCAACCCCAGAGAGATGTAGACTGAAGGCAGCAAAGATGGAGGAGAGCAGCCAGCTAAGCCTTTGGAACTCATCTTAAACATGAGACATGGAGCTACAGGATTTGGTGTTTGTCTTCTTGGGCTCCAGTCTCCTTTATTTCCTCACTATGCTCCCATTTCTCTCTCTTGTAATGGGAATATATATTCTGAGCCATTGCATGCTGGAAATATTTAATTTCTTTTCTGATTATACAGGGGATTACAGTTAAGAGATTGCCTTAACTTTCAAAAGGGACTTTGGATTCTGGAATATTGTTGAATCAAAGACTATAGGACTTATAGCTTGGACTAAATGCATTTTGCATTATGATATGGCCATGAACATAGGGAGGGGCAGGGAGTGAAATGTGGTGGTTTGAATCAGAATATTCCTTATAGGACCCTAGTATTTGAATGTTTGGTCCCCAGCTGATGGCACTACCTGTGGAAGTTTAGGTGGTATAGCCTCTTGCTGGATGAAGCATGTCACTGGGGACAAAGTCTGAGAGTTCATAGTCTTGCCCCCTTCCTGTTTTGCTCTCTCTTCTTCCTGACTGTGCTTGAAGATGTGAACTCTCAGCTTTCTGCTCCAGCCACCTCTTGCCATGCCTTCTCCACCATGGTGGAGTCTTATCCTAGAACTGTAAGCCCAAGCAAACCCTTCCTTCTCTAAGTTGCCTTGGTCATGGTGTTTAATCACAGCAACAGAAAAGTGACCAGTACATTCTGTGGGAGAATGTGCTTCAAAGAGTAAGGCAGAGAACAACTGATGAAGACACATGATGATGTCAGTCTCTGACCTCTGCACATGCATCACAGGTATGTACACACAAACATGTGCACACATGCATGCATCATCTAAAACAGGAAAAGAGAAGGTTATACTTAGAAATTCTTAGAGACCTTTGCAGGGCTAAAATAATAACAACAATGACAAAATTTAAAAACACTATAAACAGAGTTCCATCATGAATAAGAGGCAGGTCTATGAGTCTTGCTCAAAACCAGGTAAAGATCTGAAGGCCAGCTTAGCAGATTCCATCCACTTAGCAGCTCTTTGGCCTTGGGTAAATTACTCAGCCTCCTGATGTCGACATAAACTCAACTGTGAAATGAGCTTCGAATAGTGTGTGCACATAGAGATGTTATCGGGGATTGAGGGAGACAGCATGTGTGGCCTACTTAACATGTGGCAGTTGCTCAACATGCTAGCTCATCTTGTTTGACCACAGGTAGTAAAATTTCCTCAAGGAGCAGCACCATGTTTTCTTCTGACCTTGAAATAAACTAGAAGCATTTGTGAGGTTTTTTTTTTTTTCCTCCAAGGAACCAACCTGTGGGAAAGTCTAGGTAGGACAAATCAGATCCACAACTTAAATCCTAAGGATAGGCCAAGAGTTTACATTGCTAATGCTTCCTGTGTGCCAGGTTGATTATATATCTCAGTTTAGTTCTAAAAGGTACAGTCTTTACCTGATTTTGACAATGAGGAAATTGATGGCCAGAGTGGCTGAAGGATTTTTTCAAAAGGCTTAGCACAGCAATCTGTAATAAACTCCAGGTGTGAAGACATCAAATCCACTTTGTATTAGTCAGGGTTCTCTAAAGAAACAGAATCAATAGAATGAATATATAGCTGTATACAAATTTATTGATTTGCTCACGTGACAGAGCTCAAGGAGTCCAACAGTAGCCTCACCACACTAGAGAGCTGAGAATCCAGGGAACTGCTCAGTCCCCAAGGCTGGATGTCTCAGTAGTCCCAATCTGGTGCTGAAGGCCCGATGGATTCCAGATCTGCTGGTCTCAGTACACGCTGGGATCCAAAGGGTTGATCACAGCAGCAAGACAAACTCACCAGTGAGAGAGAGGCAAGCTGTAGGAAAAAGGGACCAGCTCCCTCTGCCATGGCCTTTTATACTGCCTGCTGGCAGAAGGTAATGCCCACATTTGGGGTGAGCCATCCGGGTTGAGGTAGTCCAATCCGAAGATCTTTTTCTCTTATTTGTTCATCCCTAGTCCAGACAAGTTGACACCTAGAATTAACCATCACACACTTACAATAGTGTCTTCTTCCCAATTATTCTAATAATCTTGCAAGGCAGGCAAGGAAGGACCCATTACAATACTACTTTGTATATTAGCAGAATATAACCTAGGAAATGCTGAATCATGTGGGGGAAAGTCCAATCTTAGGTGCAACGTTAGTTCTTTCATACAACGAGGATTTTGGGGTTTGGGGACTATAGATCTATTGATATTTGTATGGTTAGAAACTGTTTAATAAGTTCTGTTGAAGGGCTCTGGCAGTGCCATCTGCACTGTGGATGGATTTCACTTTGAGGGATCCTGTGAAATGCTACTTTCTCTGAATAAGAAGGAAAGCTGGCCTAGGTTAGCTATGATCACTATGTCTAAGAACAGAGCTCCAACACTGGTCTGGGAATCAGAAGACCAGATGGAGGACCTTGAATGCATCAATGGTCATGGGTTTCTTAGCTTTGAATTAGACTACTTGTGCCTAAGAATTTCCAAAATCTGTTAGACATTGATTCTGTGAAATGGAACCTCTGTTTGGTCCTAAGAAACTAGAAAAGACTCCAGAGAAATATGGAGGTAAAGACTTGTCCCTCTATGGCCTCATCCCAACCAGGGACAATACCTTTTTATGACTAGAAATCACTGGGAAGCAATGTCACAGAAAACATCGTGGAGGATCAGTCCTTATCTGAGGCTGGTTACAGGAATGAGCTTACTGCTAGGGACTGAAGGGAACTCAGTCTGCACTGACAGGATCAGCAAGTACAACGCCTGGCCACAGAACAGAGAGTTCCAGAACAAAGCCTGTTTTGATCCTTTGTCTTGTTGAGGGTGATACCCTATCTACAGCATGAACTGTGATGCGTATTGTTTGCATGCCAGTAATAAAACAGGAAAACACAAGCAAGTGCTTTGGTTAGTTTTGGCATGTACAATTCAGGGTGGGAAGTGTACTTGGATTCTGGCTGGTCACCTAGGATTTAATTTTTTAATAAGTATATTGCTTTCAAAATATCAGAGTTTCTTGTGGAAGGATAATCGCCAAGCAGTGAATATCCTGGTATTCGGAACAAACATTCCAGCTGATTGGCATCACAGCTTTTACTGTAATGTCACTGATAACAGAGTGACTACAACGAGAGCCAGGGGAAGGTCCCTGGGGACCTCCCAAGGGAAGCCTTTCCATTTATGGGAAAATAATTGTTAGAAGCAGGAATTTGGTGTTGAAACCTACATGTTCTGTGCTTGTAGCAACATTTCTTCAGCCTCAAAATGGAACTCCCTGCTGCCTTGGAGGTTGGAGGACCATGACTGCTTTCATTTCAGAGCTCACTGTGTGATCCTGGGCTGACTGGGTGTAGCTTTGAGAATTGTCTGATTTACTGGTTGGAAGTTCGTAGAGTTCTAGAGTTCAGTCCTTACATCAGAAAATTTGGATCTTGAATGTCCCACAAAATTTCTATGTTTTGAAGGCTTGGTCCACAGCCCATGGTGCTATAGTGAAGTAGTGGAACCTTAAAGAGTGGGGCGGCTGAGAACCGTCTGAAACTCCAATTCCAGGAGAACTCCAGCTCCAGGGGAATCCGACGCCCTCTTCTGACCTCTGCGGCATTGCATGACACGGGTGCACAAACTTGCATGCAGACAGTACATTCATACACATACAGAAATAAATAAAATTAAAAAAAAAAATTAAAAAAAAAGAAGTGAGGAAGTAAGGGAAAAACCCCAACCTTAGCTGAGGAACTGTTTGTAACTGTTAATTACTGGGAGAGGGAGAGTTGATTTCCTTTAAGAGTGTGATGCTGGAAGAAAATCTAGATCATGAATTAACATACCATCCAAACATCTGTGTCTATACCAAAGTAACCTACCATAACAATTAGTACTGTTTAAATACCTATATATCTAATTGTGTGTGCTTCATTAGTAGGATAGAAAGGCTATATATTATAATGTTTAAATACCTAAATATCTAATTGCATGTGCTTCATTAGTAGGATCGAAAGGTTATGCCTGGACAAGCTGGCAGCCCATGAAAGAAAACAGCCAGAATTGACTAGAGACCAAGACATCAGCTCCAGAGAAAGTAGAGTGTTTTGCTTCTCATCCACCTGTGCCCCTTTTCTAAGCCTAGGGAACAATCTGCNTAGGAAAATGCTGAATCATGTGGGGAAAGTCCAATCTTAGGTGCAACGTTAGTTCTTTCATACAAGAGGATTTTGGGGTTTGGGGACTATAGATCTATTGATATTTGTATGGTTAGAAACTGTTTAATAAGTTCTGTTGAAGGGCTCTGGCAGTGCCATCTGCACTGTGGATGGATTTCACTTTGAGGGATCCTGTGAAATGCTACTTTCTCTGAATAAGAAGGAAAGCTGGCCTAGGTTAGCTATGATCACTATGTCTAAGAACAGAGCTCCAACACTGGTCTGGGAATCAGAAGACCAGATGGAGGACCTTGAATGCGATCAATGGTCATGGGTTTCTTAGCTTTGAATTAGACTACTTGTGCCTAAGAATTTCCAAAATCTGTTAGACATTGATTCTGTGAAATGGAACCTCTGTTTGGTCCTAAGAAACTAGAAAAGACTCCAGAGAAATATGGAGGTAAAGACTTGTCCCTCTATGGCCTCATCCCAACCAGGGACAATACCTTTTTATGACTAGAAATCACTGGGAAGCAATGTCACAGAAAACATCGTGGAGGATCAGTCCTTATCTGAGGCTGGTTACAGGAATGAGCTTACTGCTAGGGACTGAAGGGAACTCAGTCTGCACTGACAGGATCAGCAAGTACAACGCCTGGCCACAGAACAGAGAGTTCCAGAACAAAGCCTGTTTTGATCCTTTGTCTTGTTGAGGGTGATACCCTATCTACAGCATGAACTGTGATGCGTATTGTTTGCATGCCAGTAATAAAACAGGAAAACACAAGCAAGTGCTTTGGTTAGTTTTGGCATGTACAATTCAGGGTGGGAAGTGTACTTGGATTCTGGCTGGTCACCTAGGATTTAATTTAATAAGTAATGCTTTCAAAATATTTGCGGTTTTCTTGTGGAAGGATAATCGCCAAGCAGTGAATATCCTGGTATTCGGAACAAACATTCCAGCTGATTGGCATCACAGCTTTTACTGTAATGTCACTGATAACAGAGTGACTACAACGAGAGCCAGGGGAAGGTCCCTGGGGACCTCCCAAGGGAAGCCTTTCCATTTATGGGAAAATAATTGTTAGAAGCAGGAATTTGGTGTTGAAACCTACATGTTCTGTGGCTTTTGTAGCAACATTTCTTCAGCCTCAAAATGGAACTCCCTGCTGCCTTGGAGGTTGGAGGACCATGACTGCTTTCATTTCAGAGCTCACTGTGTGATCCTGGGCTGACTGGGTGTAGCTTTGAGAATTGTCTGATTTACTGGTTGGAAGTTCGTAGAGTTCTAGAGTTCAGTCCTTACATCAGAAAATTTGGATCTTGAATGTCCCACAAAATTTCTATGTTTTGAAGGCTTGGTCCACAGCCCATGGTGCTATAGTGAAGTAGTGGAACCTTAAAGAGTGGGGCGGCCGAGAACCGTCTAAAACTCCAATTCCAGAGAACGCCCACTCCAGGGGAATCCCTCCGACGCCTCTTCTGACCTTCTGCGGGCATTGCAATGACAGGGTGCACAAACTTGCATGCAGACAGTAACATTATACACATACGGAAATAATAAATTAAAAAAAAAAAAAGAGTGGGGTCTTGTGGAAGGAGGTTTGTTCACTGGGGGAATGCCCTCGAAGGGGATATTGGGACCTCTGTTCCTTTGTTGCTTCCCAGCCCCCATGAACTGAGTACGCTTTGCCCCCCCCCCACCACACTCCCTGCACTGACAATTCTGCCTCAGACAGCCCAAAGCAATAGGCCCAAAAGATCATGGATTTGAAACTCTTGATTAAAATCAAACCTCCCTGCTTTTAATTTGATTATCACAAATATTTTGTTTCAGTGATGAACACTGACTAACACAGAAAGCACGATTTGACTCCTTGGCCCAAGATGGTCTGGGCCTTTCCATTGTTTGAAATCAAACATAAGGCCTGGTTTACCTGTTTTTTTTTTTTTTTGATGAAGTAGTTGCATCAGGTTGCACCTGATTGCCACCTGCGAGTCAGAAGGTTGGTTCCCCTGGAGGACTTCTGAAGGCCAGCGCTAGCGCCGTGGCTGATCGACCGGCCTCTCAAGAGTCGCCTCTTAGCTGGCACCCTCCGTTATGTATTTTTAAGTGGTGCATCCACACAGATGTCAGGGCTGTGGAAAATCACTGAAAGAAGCCACTGTGCTTCTAGCAGATTAGGCATTCACTGGCTCAGGATGGTTTGATTATAGAAGAAAAGACTTAATTTACAAAAGCCAGGGGTACAATCAGAACTTTTTCTCTTTCTATCTGTTTTTACTATTTTTTAAGTTAAATGTCTCTTCCTTTCCTTCCTCCTCTTTCCTTCCTTCCTTCCTTTCCTCTTCCTTCTCTTCCTCCCTTCCTTCCTTCCTTTCTTTCTTCTTTCTTCTTCTTCTTTTTCACTTTTTTTTTTCCTTTGTTTTCTTCCTTGAGCTCATTATCTTCCCAGTTATATCTTCCTTTCTTCTTTTATCTTTCTTTCTTTTCTTTCTCTATCTTTCTTTTCTTTCCTTTTCTTTCTTTCTTTCTTTACTTTCTTCTCTTGTCTTTCTTTCTTTCTTTCTTTCTTTTATCTTTCTCTCTTTCTCTGTTCTTTCTTTTCTTTACTTAGAGCTAGTCTCATGTAGACTAAGCCTATTGAACACTCACTATGCATTTAAGAATAACTCTGAGTTCCTGACCCTCCTGACTTCACCTCTGGAGTGTGTGCTGGGTCACAGGTATGCACACCACACCCAGCTTGTGTGGTACTGGGGACCAAACTCAAGGCTTGTTTATGCTAGGCAAGTACTGTAATATACTAGAGTACATCCTTAGCTTCAGAATTTTTTTTTCTTTAAAAAAATATGTGGGTGAAACATAAACTGAGATAATTCACAAAAGAAGATAAGGGATGATTCTCGATACCATCACTTAAAAACATATGAATAAATAAGTCTAGCCTGGCGTGGTGGCGCATGCCTTTAATTCTAGCACTTGGGAGGCAGGTGGATCTCTGTGAGTTCAAGGCCAGCCTGGTCTACAGAGCAAGTTCTAGGCCAGCTGGGGCTACAGGGAGACCCTGTCTCAAAAAGACAAAAAAAAAAAAAGAAAGAAAAAAATAAATAAGTCTAAATCTCTCCACCAGTTTCCAACTTCACTCACAAAATAACCACTGTTAGCTTATTTCATTGTATTTTATCTTAAATTCCCTTGTGTTTATGAATTTGGATTTCTATCTTTACATTTGTTATAAATTTGTTCTTAGTAATTGTCTCGCTATATGCTTTCTGAGCTAGCATAATGAATGGTATTAGATGCACCATCTAAAAGACTCCCACCACGAGCCTATTAGCAGCTCTGTTTGAAAAGCATTTTGCTTAAAGCAAAGGAGCAGAGTGCCTTCTGCAAAGTGAGACAACTCAAACCAAATGGAAACTCGGGGTGTCAGCCAGATGGGCTGCTCCCTCTCCTCTCCCCTCTGTGCTCTTCTGTGCTCTCTGCCAGCTCAAGTGCAATAGGATGCACAACAAACTCTCCAGAGAACCCCTGTCCTCTGGAGTTCACAAATGTAGCTCAAACATAGTGGCCAGGCTGGTAAAGAGCAGAGAAACCCAGGCTGAATTCCCAGTCAGGTCACCATGGGTTCCTGCACCCCTTCTAGAATGGGGCAATACCTTACCTCATGGTTTCTAGTGTTTTAAAATATCTTCACACAACTTAAGCTGGAACATTCCTTCTTGGAAGACTTAGCCATAATTCACTTGAGGTCATTGTTTTTAAATTTTTTCTTGAGTATTTGAAAACTCTTAGTTTCCTGGCTTCACTTTAATGGGATGGCTCTGAAGTTTTCTAAAATCAAACCAGCAATCCCTTCCCCCCATCTCCCTCCCTGTTGTAGTACTAATAGCTTAGAGTTGTTTTCTGGACTTAACTTCTCCTTTCCTGCGTTCCTCCTTTTATATTTCCCCTGACCAAAGTTGTGGTCTTGGAGGATTTGACACCTCCATTGGTATTTACTGCTTTCCAGCTCTGAAAAAAACATCTCACCTGAGGAAGTGACAGTTCTAGGACAGGGAGTTTAAATCCTTCCTTCTCATTTATGGGATTTCTGGATCTGTGATCCACGTTTTTTTGTTTTCCTTTGCAATCATTTCTTATTTCAGTAACAAATAACTGCATCTTTAGTATTTTAAAGCATTTTTTGGCATAATTAAGGAGTTCAGAAGTCCAAAGTCTCTTTCATTTGCACTGAAGTTCAGGTACTAGCAAGGTTGGTTTGTCTGGGGGCTGTAGAGTCCAACATGTCTTAGTTTATAGCTACGTAACTCAACCTCTGCTTCCATCAACACAGCTCTTTTTCCAACTCTGACCCTTCTCCCCGCTCTCTTGTAAGGATTCTGGTGGTGACATGGGGCTTACAGGTAACAAGGGTAACTTCAACTATCTCCCCATCTAGAGTTCCTTAACTTTGTCACTTTTACAAAGCCCCTTTGGCTATGTGAGGTAACAGAGCCATAAGCTCTAGGGATTAGGATGTGTGCATCTTCTCTCTCTCAAATAAAAATACTGAAGCTGTGACCCTTCAGCACATTCCACAAGCTAAGGGAGACTTTGGAAATCAATGCCTCAAGTTGAGTTGCTTGGATCCCTACCATAGAATAATTCCTGGGCCCTTCAGAGAAGGGTAGGCAGAATGGCAGTTTTATGGTGCTTACAGATGTGGGATGTGTTCTGTCCATCATGAGGTCATCGTGAAACAACGTGGAGGCAAAAGACATAATAATCATCACAATTCCATCACTTACTGAAATTCTATGTTCTAGGACCAGTGCCTCTGTGTGTTATTTCATTTAATAGGCATAACAGATAGCAATGCCTTTGCTTTATAAATGAAGAGACTGAATTATTTAAGTATGGCAGACTCTGTACACTGTCCAGTTTATATGGGACTTTGAAGACCACTATTTGTCAGTAGAGATGATGGTGTTTCTCAGTGTGGTTTTTAATAACTTGAGTTGCTTTCCCTGAAGAAAGTATATACAGGTTCCTTCCAGGAACCCTTCTGATGTTGGTGAACTCATCTTACCCTGTGGTGTCAGCAGGATGAGAACAGCCATCACTGAGGAAGATGGTGTTTGTCCTGCTTCCTGGAGTGTCACTTACCACCTTCCTTCCCCACTTAACTAACCAATGGTCTGTTGGAGCTATGTGCCTTTGATCCGAACAGAACCCACAGAGGGTTTTCATGGTTGACATTTCAGACTCTATTAGAGAATGTTTCATATTTGATTAATATTTATTGAACACTTGTCACGAGCTGTGGGCTGAGCTCTGTTTCTGGTACACAGCTCAGTAAGGATTTGGTGGAAATGGGGCTGCTGTCAGCAGAGACTTCTCTAACAGACAAGAAGTCAAATGATACATAGTGATGGGGAGAACACAAAGGCCTGGGCCTTCCATTTTTCTTTAACTTGAGGGTTAAACAGTCAGATCCCATCCTGTTTTCCAGCAGTTTCACCTCTTAGCTTTCTAGTTCAATGAAAGTTCTGTTCAAATGATGTATCTCTTATCAGGTGAGGTACATCTGTGACAAATAAAGGAAAAAGAGAGAAAACAAAACAAAGAATAAGAATTTAAGCTGATGCCAGCCAATCTTGACGGTATTCAGACTGTACCCAATTTGTGGTGGTGGTGGTAGGGGTAGCCTGTGCTGGCCCTGAGGGCCAATTGTGGGTCTGTCTTTCCCAATCTCCTCTTCAGTGCCACTGGAATCACAACTTACACTTGGCCGTAGGACTGCTGATGTCATAAAAATCTTTAAACATTACAAACCAGGAAGTTTTTTTCTTCTCACGACTCAATCAACATGCCATTGTCATTAACACATAAACACATATTTTATGTAAGTGGGACCACAATCAATTAAAATGAGTAATCATAAATATGTTATGTTAGCATTTATATCCAAGTATGCTTAAAAGGGCAATCCTTGAACATCACAGAGACATTAGACAAGGAAGCAGAATGGACCCTCACCAGAGAGTCCTGCATTCTTCCTTAGCACGATCCCATCCTTTCTGGTGTTTTCCCACTATCTCAGTTCTTGGGATTCAAAGGCAAGGTTGCCCTCCATCCAGGTGCCCAATTTGCATTTATGGTAGAGTTTGGGCAGAGGCAGAGTGTGGGACTAAGCCTAGAAGGCACAGATTTAAGTGGGCATGCCAGGCTTGCCTCTGCCTGGACTTGTAACAATTAGTGAGGAAAGTAATTCCTGCTTTCCGCAAGTCCTTTCTTCATTCCACATCACCTTTCCATGTCCACACTTGGTAATGCTAGGACCAGAGATGGGGTTAACCTCTGGCTACCATACGACCCTCAGCTAGGAGGCTTCTGTGCTTTGTGGCCTGGGTATGGTATTCTAGAACAAATCCAGGGCAGGAAAGGGTGTTTTTGTTGTGCCAGTGTTGGTCCAGAAATCATCCTTCCATGACTAATCAAACCAAACAGACTAATTCGTTATAAAAATTAACATAAGCAGAAAATCTACCACAAAACAGCCTGAAGGAAGAGGATAGGCTTTTTGTAACTAGCATCAGAGAAGAACACATGGATTGCTCTTCTCTCCGTTATCCCCTGCTCCTCGCTTCTGCTCTGTTATCCTTAGCCGCACACTGAGCCTGTTGAAGCATGACGCGAAGGAGGTCCAGCATCTCACGTGGACTAAGTCACAGATGCTGCTTTCCTTCTTCCAGCCCACAAGCCACTGAACCGTGGAGGGCAAAGGTTAGAATTATAGTTCTGTGCTCCTGGGAACAATCTTCTCTCTCCACATCCCTCTGGCCTACACATGTTACCACTCTTAGCCCCTCTTAAAATAATTATTAACAAAAATAAACCGGCAGGAAAGATCAAGCAATGGACAGTTTACATATGAACCTGGTATGTTCTAGAAGCTTCTTTCTTATGTCCAACAACCCAAGGTGAAGCTGGTAGTATGTGCAGTTGTCCCTTGGTATCTGCAGGGAATTGGCTCCAAGACTTCTGTGGATTCTCAGGACCGTGGATACAGGAGTCCCATGGTGAAAATGATGCAGTATTTGCATGGAATCTACACATACACCATCTCCTAAATAATTTAATCTCTAGATTACTTACAATATCTAATATTATACACATGATATACAAACTGTTCTAACTGTATTATTTGGGGAATCACACAGATGAAAAGCCTATGCTTGTGCAATGAGAACTGCAATTTCTTTTTGTAGGCGTAGAGGTAGATCTCAGGCCCTTGCTTGGCAAGCGCTTTCCTACTGAGCTCCACAAGCAGCCCAGAGATGGAATTTTTTTGAGTGGGGGTACATTTTAATCTGTGGCTAATTGAATTTGAGGACGTGGAATCTGGCTGACTCTATGTTTGACTGTAACAACTTTAACTGGAGTTTCTGACTTCAGAAGAGCCCACAGGGATGGCTGTAGGTGGGTAAGGCAGATATTTCTAATGGTTCTTCTTCTATGTGGTTTTGCGAGATTCAGTCTTGTTCCTGCACACTTCCCAGCCATGGCTTATAGGCATAAGATAACAAAGATAAGCCTTCTTTTTTCTTGGCTCAGGGCTTCCAGAAAGTGTTCCTAAAGCTCTACAGAGCATAATCTACGAACAGAATGTATCAGGCAATAGGAAAGGAAGGGAGGTTAGAGGTTTGGGGCCCAGGGAAGATCTTCATTCACTTTCTAAGGCCAGAGCCCCGCTGCGCTGTTGAAGACCTGGAGATAGAGAGAGAAGAGGGCATGTAGGAGGAAATTTGGAAAGAGGCTGTACTGACTCACTGACTTGGACACTCAAGAACATGAAAGAACTAGGTATTATGCCAAGGTTTCAAGCCTAAAGCATGGAAGGAGGGAACTGAAATCCCTCCATAAAACGGCAACTTCTCTGTCTCTAAGTCTGCTGTTCTGGGAGGTGCTACTGTTCAGAACTTAAGCACAGAACCCTGGGATCTCATCAAAAATGATGCTGTGAATCCAGAAAATGACCCAGTGAATCCGAAAGTGTTCAAGGAATAGAACTTGAATAGAGAACAGGGCTTTGAGACTTAGATTAGAAGTAAGTACCACTGCCAAAGGCTATAGGGAGGTCTGGAAGCTGATCGGGTGACTGTCCCTCACCCGATGACTTAAGTGCTTTCACAATGGGCCTTTAAGGAGACAGATTTGAAGGAGCTTCCATTCTCATAGTAACTGACAATACAGGTCTTTCTGCAAAACTGATACTGTAGTATTGGCTTTGATATATGTTAGGCTCTGAGCCCTGGCTGGGTTTGAGTACTGTGGTAGTCGTGATTGTCAACTTCATGGATCTAGAAGCGTTTGGGAAAATGGGAAGGGCACTTCTGAGTATGTTTGTGAAGGTGTTTCTAGAGACAATTGGACATATGTGTCAGCAAACAGAGTGAGGCAGAGCGCTCTAAATGTGGGGACCAGGCAATAGGCTGCAAGTCCACAGGGAACAGAACACGGAAGGAGGACTTTCACACACCACACATGCCCAACCCAACTCTTCTTGATTAGGTACATTTTGGACTTCAGACTCCAGATTCCTCCTTAAAAGGAGCCTGACTCATACCCGCTACTCCCCGGGGGCTTCCCTCCCTCAGTCTTGGACTGGGACAGCATGGCTGGCACTCCAGACTGCACGTGTCCTGTTGGGTTCACCCAGCCTCTGATCTTGTAAGCCAATCTAATGATTCCCTTCTTGCAGTTCTAACTAATTTACTAATTCTGCTCCTCTGGAAAACCCTAATCCAAGCACCACTGATTAACCTAAGTAGATGGAAATTAAATAGGGGGGCTGGAGAGATGGCCTAGCAGTTAAGAGAGCCAACTGCTCTTGCAGAGGACCCGCGTTGGATCCCCAGCACCCACATGGCGGCCAAGAACCGTCTGAAACGCCAATCCCAGGAGAACTCCAGTTCCAGGGGAATCCGACACCCTCTTCTGACCTCTGAGGCATTTCACAACATGGGTGCACATTCATACACATACAGAAATAAATAAAATTAAAAAAAAAGAGTGCTGACTGCTCTTCAGAGGACCAGGGTTCCATTCCCAGCACCCACATGGTGGCTGAGAAACATCTTTGACTCCAGTTCCAGGGGAATCCGACACCTTCTTCTGACCTCTGAGGCATTGCATGACATGGGTGCACAACCTACATACAGACAGTACACTCATACACATACAAGAATAAATAAAAATAAAAAAAAAAGAAATTAAATAGGATCAATGTTTGAGAAAGGAGGAGACAAAGAAAACTTCCTGAAGGGAAAGAGTATTCTAAACATGTACTTGGTGGTTCCAGCCCCTGGAACGATGCCATAGCTACTTTCTTAAAAAGAAATAACCATTAAGAATGAACATGCTTCAGGCTAATGTGCTGAGGGCTAAAGAAAACAAAATACAAAGGGTTTTCTCCCACCTCCTCTCCTCCCAGGGGCTTATAATCACCAACAGGTTACTGAGTACATTTATGATTTCTTGAACCCAGCAAAATTCATAGCTACCCAATGAGTCTCTCTACCAGAGTGAGATCATATGGGATGTTTTAACTCCAGGTAGGTATATTCTGAGTCATTCTGTAATTCCACCAACACTGAATGAGCATAGGCCACACACTGGGCTGTACTCTCTTGAAGAGACAGACATGGTTCCCTCATCTTCCCACAGCAGGCTGATGGTTAGCCAACTTGGGCTATGATGCCAAGATAACATAGACCAGGAGAATGAAATAACAAGAATGTATTTCCTCACCATTTGAAATTGGTATTCCGGGATGAAGGTGGGGGCAGGGTGGGTTTCTTCTGAGGTCTCTGACTTTTCTCTTTGTCTTCACAGTGCTTTCTTTCTGTACAAGTTTGTCTTAAAGTTTCCTCCTATAAGGACATTTGTTGTGTTGTGTTAGGGCCCACCCGCATGCCACCACTACCCTATCTATCACCTCAAAGAGCCTGACTCCAAACATCTGCTCCGAGGCACCTAGAAGGGTGGGCAGGGCTTCAATATATCAATCTGAGCGGGTATGATTTAGCCTAAAGGCTTCTGTGTCCATTGTCTTTGAGATTTGTGGACAGAGTCAGAAGTACTCTAGATTTGTTGCTTATACAAATGAAATGATTGTTGAGAGTACATGCATATGGAAGGGAATTGATGTGTGCTTCCAGTAAGTCAGTTAGGTCCTTGATTTTCCCTCAGCTCATGTATAAGAAATGAAATCTTTTCTGTCAAAAACATTTGAAACTATATACTTGACCTTCCCTTCAGTTCTCTTGTTACAGAACTAATCATTTACCTTGATGATGTTATTTGTTTCTTAACATGTTACTTATAGCTTGTAACATTCATTTCCCGGCATCCTTTCTCTTTACATTGTGGGAAAGCTTTTGCTCTCTTAATCTATTCTGTTCTCTGATCCTCAAACCCCCTAGTTCCTTTGTGACTTTTAGACTCTGGCCACAGGCCAAAGAAGCCTCACACTCTCAAATACCTAAAATTCTTCCTAATGTGCTGCCTTTCTCTTTTAAACTAGCTACTCCTTTAGACAGTAATTTAACCCAAACCAACGAAGCAGAGCCAGCCTCTCTTCTGTATCCCAGATAAAAGGGGAAGGCCATCTTAACCTGCTCTCCCTTGCTTCCTCATCCTTGTGAGACCTGCACCTTCCTGATCAGAAGTAAAGTTTGCCCTGCTGAGGAGCTTTTAGTTGGAGTGGTGGTCTCTTTCTCTGTGACCCCAAATTTCTTTCTAACACATAGGACACATCAAGGAGGAGTGCCTGTTTCTTCCAACCAGGCCCTGAAGGGTTTCTCCATCTCTGACTAGGTACCCAACACAGAGTGGCCACTTATCCATTTGGTCTTCTTCAGCTGAGACTCTGCTAATTAAGGCAACATGAGAAAAACCTAAAGAGAGACAGGGAGAGCCAGATCCCGTATCAGTTTCCAGCTCTCTTTAGCACAAAGCTTTTCTCTGAGTACTCTTCTGGCCCCCATTTCAAGGTCCTGGGCCTTTTTTGGGATCATCACCCCTGTGTTGAAATGAGCAGACCCAAAATTCAGGGATGTCTTAGGTATTTCCCTGCTCCAAACTCCCCTGTCTTCTGATCATATTTCCTAGGCTCAGTCCTTCACTATGAAGTTTTCTTGGAATTCACAATTCTTTGCAACATTCTTAAATCTCTACACATCTCTCTGACAGCTTCCCGGAGTTCTCAGCCTGGGTGGGTGATAAAGAATCACAAACCAAATTCCTGGTTCCATGACTCAGACAAATATCCATCCAAAGTCATTTTTTTCTAAAGCTCTATTAGTCAAGATTACCCCAGTCTTAACCAGAACTTACCTCTGCTTATGAAGGGGAGGCAGCAAGCTGTGGAAGAAGAACATGCATACATGGGGAATATTTTCCTTTGGAGGGATAAGTCCCATGAGCTTACTAGATCTTTTTACTTTGTTTCCAGATTCCAATATTCATGCTTGAATTGCTGACAAAACAGATCTTTTCCAGGAGGGTTGGCAACAGCATTTGGCAATGTTTAAAAATCAGACAATGGACTGTTACCATTTAAGCCAAGTGGTAAAAAGTTGAAAGAACCCATGTTAGGCTAACAAGGTATTTTGTCTCTTCTTGTCAAGCCAGCGTGGGATGCTGTCTAAGCTCAAGCTTGGTGTTAATGCTAGTTTTGCAAAACTGTTTTACAATTTGATTACTTAAGAGAGAAGAGTTATTTCCTTATAAAATTGAGAACACCTTAATGTGAGCATGTTAGGCTGTGTTAAACTCAGGCTAAGGTCTCTCCTTTGCCCATTTGAAATAGGCACAAAACTTTCCAGGCTGGCTTTTCTGGAAGGAGAAAGAGTTTTGAATAGGACATGCTCTCAGGACTTATCCTCTGGTCTAGGGGAAGAAGTTGGGACAATAATACAGTCATCATCAGACCTCTGCTGATCCCAAGAGGATGGTCTTTTAGTGGTATCTGAGTTGAACCAAGGGTACCAGGCATACATGTATGTTAAACTGACCAACGATGTATGCTGCCCCAGGAGTGAGAGTGACCTTGAATGAGCCTTGATCATTAACAACACTCATTCTTGGGGGGCATTGTCAGCATTGGGCAGTAAATCCTTCCATTGTGGAGGATTACTTAGGGGTCTGCAGACATGAGTACTAATGATAAAATACAGTTGTCGGGCTGGAGAGATGGCCTAGCGGTTAAGAGCGCCGACCGCTCTTGCAGAGGACCCGGGTTCGATCCCCAGCACCCACATGGCGGCTGAGAACCGTCTGAAGCTCCAATTCCAGGAGAACTCCAGTTCCAGGGGAATCTGAGACCCTCTTCTGAACTCCGCGGCATTGCACGACACGGGTGCACAGACTTGCATGCAGACAGTACATTCATACACATACAAAAATAAATAAAATTAAAAAAAAAATACAGTTGTCTATTATTACCTATGCAGGATTGGCTCTTTCTGTGCCCGAGTCCCTCATATAAAATGATGCTATATTTACATATAACCTATACACATCTTCCTGTGTAGTTTATATCTCTCTAGATCACATAATAATGTAAGTACTAGGCAATAATTGTTATTCTGTACTGTGTGGGTAATAATGACAAGAATGTTCAGATAATGACACATGTTCAGTTCAGACACAATTTTTGAAATATTTTCCACCCACAATTGGTTAAATCCTGAGATACCAAACTTATAGATATGGAGCACTGATTGTAATGGCAGAAATCAGAAACATAAACTAGTAAAAAATGTGACTCCAGTGGATTAAACAAAGAGTGCTTATCTCACGTTATGTGGAAAGAAACCTACAGGTCGGCATGTAGGAATGAGTGTCACCTCTTCCCCCCAGTCGCCTTCCAGCCTTCGTGTTGTTCCCTTGTAGCTGGATGGTGACTGCTTTCTTCTAAGCAGGAACAAGAGAAGGGTAAAGATGCAAAGAACTTTCTGCTGGTGAGGTCTTGTTTTTTCCATTTTAAGAAGGGACACCTTTCTTAGGCATTTCCATCTAAAGTATTCTGGCCAGCCCTGGGTCTCATTGGCAGTTGAGGATCTAGTCATTTTAGCGGGACATTTTACCTCCTGAGCCTGGGGAGGGGAAGGGAAGCAGAGGGATCCAGCAGGCACTGTTGGGGCAGAGTTGGCTGTTTGTGGGGGTGCTTTAGCAAGAAATTTTGGCATTTGATAGTGTAGGGCTTAGGCATATAACAACAGTCTAAAAGTTCTAAAAGGAAGACAGGGGTTTGAGGATGAAGAACAGGATAATGTAGCAAAAGCTTTGCACAAGGTAACTACCAGACGTAAAAAAGGGGTGGGGGAAGGTAAATGGATGTTGCTAGTTACAGTTGACTAGTTAAGAAACAAATAAGATCAAGGTAAATATTAGTCCCGTAGCAAGGGAACTCAAGAGAAAGACAAGCGGATAGTGTAGAATGTTTTTGACAGAAAACATTTCATTTGGAACAGGAGAGCTGGGGGAAGAACAGGGGGCAATTTTCCAACTTCCTAGAAGCCCACAGCTCTTGTATACCCCGAATGCAATGTAGCATCTAGATTCAGACTTCGGTGATTGAGCTGGCCTACTGGTGCACGCCTGCTGGTAGAGCTACTCCAGAAGACGAGGCATGGCTACAAAGTGAGTTCAAGGCAGCCCAAGTAATTTAGTGTGACTATCTTAAAATAAAAGAAGGGTATGGATCTAGCTCAGTGGATTTAGAATGCAAGACTTTCAGGGTTTTATTTCCAGCAAAATATGCACAGACGCACAACACACACAGACACACACACATGTGCACACACAATATTCCTACATGCACATAACACACACACAACCACACAGACACACATATGCACACACATGTACACACACATATACACATCAGGGTGGGTGGGTTAGTGATTAAAATTCAACATCTGAACTCCTTTTCTCCCCCTTAATTCCAGTCAGTACATTTATTTTATGATTGTTTGATTAAGTGTGTAAAGGACAGGAAGTTGTCAAAGGTGATTCCTTCATTGATCAAAGAGGAGGGCAGGACAGGGAGCTCAAGTTCATGGTCAATGAAGTCCTGTGAGACACACAGGTGCAGGTGATGCCCAACAGATCTAAGGACAGAAGGTGGGAGGTGGAGAAGTTTGGGTCTGGAGATAGAAATTGGGAAGTCGCGGGCTGGGCAAGAGGTTAGAACTATGAAACAGTGGTCAAGAGCCATCCACAGAACACGGCTTTCATAGCGTCAGATTCTGCCTTTGCTAGGTCTGAAGTGCTCACTCCCTTCTCACGACTTTCTTTTGGGAGTTTGGATCTATCCCACCCACTTCATCCTTGCTAGAACTTCCTAGTATAATGGTAGATTCTTTTCTCTCCACATCAGGCCAGCCCTGTATATGTGTGACCTTGAGACTGTGAGGCTGGCATCCACACAGCCCTTGACCCACTTACTTGAGTTTTCACTCCTCTTACATTCTCTGAGACATGTCCACCGTCTCTCAGGAGGAGCAGGTGGTGGGGAAAGATGGAATTCCAGAAGCCTGGAAACAGGAAGACAGAGATCCCTTCCAGACATTTTGAAGAGCTTTATCAGATACTGAGTCAAGGCTCAGAAGTAGAGGCCAGACAGAAGATCTGTCACCAGAACACAAGACAGTGTGAGGAGACTGTGTGAACCAGAAAGGACCATCTGTAGAGAGTGGCTGTGACTAAGGTGATCTCACAGGCCAGGGAAACTCCAGCACCCTGCTTTCCTGGTCAGAACAAAGAGGGATGCGATATGATTTTAAACTCTGCCACATTGCAGGTTGGGAGGCAGGAGTAAAAATGTGAGTGGTGGCCTTGAGATTGTTCTCGAACTTGGGGCAAGATGGAGAGGCGGCTGGCTGGTCAGCCGGGGATGTGTCAGGCACAGCTCTTGCTGTTGTTTCTACTTACCCCCTGGCCTCTTCTAGAAGAGCTCAGCCTCTTCTAATCACTGCTATTTCTCTGTATCTTGGGTAGACTGTGAACACACTAAAGTGCAAAGGAAAGGAAAAGAAACAGAGATATTGAGAGGATAATGGTAGGTGAGGGAGGACAAGGCAGAGGAAGGGATGGCACATCTGCGAAGCAAGGAGCACAGAGGCTTGCTGCACCCCACAAGAAGCCGGGACAGAGGTGTGGAGGAGATCTCTTAGAGCATACAAAAAACAACCAGCTCTGCTCACACCTCTACTCTAGCCTTCAAGATTATGAGCAAAATCAGTTTCTGATGTTTTAAGCTACACTATTTCTTGCAGCAGACTCACAGGGATGCAGCAGAAAATTCTTGATCATCCATTACAACTTTAGTCCCCTGACATTATTAATAAGGGGGTATTGTGGACCCCACTACATTATTTATTGAGTTTCTGGATTAGCTGATGCTTTGCTTTTTGATGTTGCAGCTCTAAGATATGAAAATTGGTATCTTGGTGGTCGACCTTAACAGCCTGGCAGGCACCCAGGTGGGGCTTCTGGTAAAGTAACCACTATAGAGGACAATATATAACTTACTATTTCAATGTGTTCTCCCATGTATTATTTTGTTCTCAGAGCAACTCAACAAGGAAAGAGCTCAAGAACAGCTATTTATTTTACCTAGAAGAAAATTGAAGTCTGGAGTAGTTGAGCAATTTTACTCAGTCCATTATTTGCTAATAATATATTAGAACAACATTGGAGGGGACCAACTTCTTTCTCTTGGATCAGCCAGGCATGCATTTGGCCACAAGTATCAGAATTGCTGACTAGTGGAGCTTAATGAGTCAGATTTGAATATCTCACACAATTGTTACCAGAGGAGGCCAAGGAAGGGCTGATGTAAAGCCTGACCATGCAAGGGGATGGAACCACTGTCTTCCCTGCCATGCTTGGCACTCACACAGGGCAACCTGTTTTCTGGTATGACTGCTGAACCCCTGGACTACCCAATAGGGAGAATGGGAAGTGGGGTGAAGAGTAGGATTGATCAGGGAAAGAGAAAAGGGCTTTTTCCTAAGATGATCCTGTGCCTTGTGTCAGAAGGGAACTCCTCCTAGTGACTTCTTCTGTATGTCACCAGCCAGAATTGAGTGTCCTGGCAGATTGCTTCCCCGATGAGGAAAGTTGAGAAGGGAGTGGTGGATGCTAGAAGCTGACTAGCCATATTGGCTCTGTCCTGCTCCAAGTATGACAGCAAATAAGGAAAAGGAAGCTCCAAATCAAGGAATGTCGGGAAACGGCTCACCTGTGGGGATTTGAGGTAGAAAACTTAGGAGAGTAAGAGTTTCAGGATTGTTCTCCAAACTCTTGTTAAGCTGGTATCAACGAATTTATTCACTCATGCATCTATTGATTCATTCATTGTTATTTTTAAAAAAATAAAGTTTGGGGCCTGGAGAAATGGCTCAGTGGTTAAGAACACTGGTTGCTCTTGCAGAGGATCCTGGTTCGATTCCCAGCACCCACATGACAGCTAACAAACATTTGTAACTCCAGGGGAATTCAATACTCTCTTATGACCTCCTTGGGCATTGCACAACATGGACGCATTTACATACATACAGGCAATACAATCATATACATAAAAACTTAAAAATAAATAAAAAATAAAGTTTATTGAGTAATTTAAAATTTACAACATGGTTCTATGAGATTCATCCATGTAGGTTGAAAAATAGTTATTATAATGATATAGATTGATAACTATTTTACATAGTTAACATTTTTTTTTTTGGTCTTTTTGAGACAAGGTCTCCCCTTAGTCTCTGCTGGCCTAGAACTGGCTTTGAAGACCAGGCTGGCCTTGAACTCACAGAGATCTGCCTGCCTCTGCCTCCCAAGAGGAGCTAGGATTAAAGGTGTGCACCACCACACCTGGCTCATAGTTACATTTTTGTGGCAAGAGCACATAGTCTACTTATTAGAAGTCATCAATATAATTTTCTTAAATTTAGTCTTCCTGGTATAAATTAGATTTCTAAACTTGTTCATCTTTTATATCTACTTCTGTTTTTGTTTTTTTGAGACAGGGTTTCATTCGGTAGCCTGGGGACTTACTGTATAGCCCATGTTGGCCCCAAACTCATAGTAATCCTCCTGCCTCAGGCTCCTGAGCCCTACCATACGTGGGTTGCTGTTTCTATTTTGTATCTTTGAATATGCATTTTGCAATTTATGGCCAATTGCTATATAAATATATATAAAAAGTACTCACATTACTAATCTTCAGAGAAATATTAATCAGAACCACAAACAGCGATCATTCACATGTGCAAAAAAATGACTATTATCTGAAAGACAAGAGACAACAAATATTGGGAGGGGCATGAAGAAAGGGGACCCTGCACACTGTTGGTGAGGACCTGGAGTGACTGTGAGTACAGTATTGGGTTCCTAGAGAATGTAAAGTAGAATTTCCATATGACTTAGCAACCACTCTTCTGGGTTTGAACCCCAGCAGAGAAGAAATCATTGATTTTTTTCATTTTACTTGGAAACTCCTAGTGAGAGCTAGTTACTGTGATTTTTAATAACATTTGTAAGTGACTTAAATATGCTAATAACTTAAAATGATGACAATATTCATAAAATGAGTTGTCAATATTCATGTACTCATAAAATTCTTTTAAAAATTGTTTCAATGTATTTATTTTTATTTTATGCATATTAATATTAAGCCTACATGTGTATAAGTGCACCCATGTCATGCAATGCCTTAGGAAGCCAGAAGAGGGCTTCAGATCCCCTGGAAAGGCTGTTAGCCATCATGTAGGTGCTGGGCTTTCTGTAAGAACAGCCAGTGCTCTTAATCACTGAGCCACCTCTCCAGCCATGAAGTTCCTTTTGCTTTAGCAATAGTAGCGAAAAACAAACAATAAATATACTGTCTTTTTTGATGGTGAAAATTGAAAAACCCTAAGCAAAGCTTCATGGCTTCAGAACGGCCATCCAATGTATAGTTCACTGAGATGCAGAGTGGGGGCTCAGTAAGTGTCTGAATGGTTTTCTTAAACTAGCTATGTGATGTTTTTATTTGTGAGTTAGTTAGAACAAAGAGATTTTATAGAAAAAAGAACAGTGAATACTGTACTGGTATTAATATGACATGCTTGAGCTTCTGACGTTTTTGAGAAAGAGACAGAGACAGAAAGAAAGGAGAGATGGGAGGATAAAGAGGAAAAAGAAATGAAAGAGAAAGAGAGAGGAGAAAAGACAAAGAGAAGGGAAAAGGAGAGAGAGAGAGAGAGATTGAGAGAGAGAGCACAATAAGGGCAAATATTTTTGGTATGTTGTTTAAAAGTACTATCTCCTGACTCACTAGAACAATGAAAATGTAATACAAATATACTTTGGTTATTTACCCAGTTCTGTAATTTGAGTTGCTGTGAAAATTTCAGACACTTGGTTGAAAGTCTAGAGAAAGATTTTATTTCAGAAATCACCCTGGATCTTTCTGGAGGCCACTGGAACAGGCAGAGTGACGTGCGATGTGGGATGTGTGCTTTGACCCGAGTTCCTGTCCCTGCCAGTGACAACCCAAAGTTCTGCCTGCTTCATGGATGACGAGGCTAAGGAAGCTCATGAGCCCCAGTTCTTTCCTCTAGAAAAAGACCTTTCCATGGCCTCACAGCACAGGTGGCTTGGGCCAAAGTGCACAGAGCTTTAGCTGTAAGACCCCTCCCTTCCAGGCGGCTGCTTAATCCAGAGCATCCTCCTAAGTCCCAAGTCCTGGCATTTTAAAGATATATCTTTTCAAACTTTTTTTCCTTAAAAAGAGTCCCCAAATTTTCTGAACTCTGGGTCCTGTGGGGTTGACATTGCTGGAAAATATTTCCTGAGAAGCAGCGGACACGTTCTTCCTCTTCCTTACTCTGTTGACCACAAATCTTAGCATCTCTCTCCATTCTGGTGCCCATACCCTAACCTAGACCATACTGGGGAGGCAATGCATCCTCCACAATTCATTTGGAGGTGTTTTCACAATAGAGAGCTAAACACAGGCAGCTGTGAACATGGGCAGATACAGCAAGGCAGGCAAGGCAAATCTTTGCTACCAGATGGTCAGAAAACAGGCTAAATGGTATCATTTCACAAAAAAGTCTTGTGATAGAAACTCCTTTGAGGCCTCAGGCTATGACGGATCATCCCACCTCTGTTCTGATCCTGCTAGTCTCATCAAAGCTGTTCATCGTGATGACAGAGCAGGGCTGAAGGTGTAGTTCAGTTACTAGAATTCTTGCCTAGCATGCTGAAACCCCTAGGTTTCATCCCAGCACTGAATCAAGTCAAGCACGGTGGCTCATGCCTCTAATCCCAACACTTGGGAGGTAGGAGTGAAAGGTGGAGGGTTTCAAGGTTATTCTTGGCTATGAAGTAAGCTGGAGCCCAACCTTGGCTATATGAAAGTCTATTTCAACAAAGCAGAACAAAACAATGCACACAAGAGCAACAACAGAACAAATCTCTTATCCAAATAGGACCTGACCTGCTACATATTTCAAATTTTTCTGTATTTAGGAATGTTTACATATACATAGTAAAATGTCTTGAGGCTGGGACCCAAATCTAACTATGGTATTTATGTGTGTGTGTGTGTGTGTGTGTGTGTGTGTGTGTTTTGAGAAAGTTTTAAAAACTTCATATTTATATTTTATGTATAGGGGTGTATTGCCTGCATGTATGTATGTACACCCGGGTTGTGCAATGCCGACGGAGGTCAGAAGAAGGTGTCAGATTCCCTGGCACTGGAGTTACAGATGGTTGTTACCCACCATGTGGATGCTGGGAGCCGAACCCAGGTCCTCTGCAAGAGGAGCCAGTGCTCTTAACTGCCAAGCCATTTCTCTAGTTCCTATCTGTGTTTTATCCATAACTTACACTGATAGACTGATGGTAATCTTCTTTACAAAGTTATTTTTATGGATTTATTTTAATTTTATGTGTATGATTATTTTTGCCTGGATGTGCCGACAATGCTGTGGAGGCCAGAAGAGGGCGATGGATTCCCTGGAACTGAAGCTCCGGATGGTCAGCTGCCATGTGGGTGTTGAGAATTAAACCGGGTCCTCTGTAAGAGCAGTCAGTGCTCTTAACCTTTGAGCCATCTCTCCAGTCCTAGCCTGAGGATAATCTTATGTAATATTCTAAAACTTAATCTTGTCCATGAAATGTTAGATTTCTACTTGCGGCTCCATGCTGGCACTGAAAATGACCCTCATCTGGAGCATTTTAGATATCAGGGGGGATTTTGGATTTTCACATGGAATGGTCAAACTGCATCTACTTGCATGTTCATCCCCTGTGCTATCCCATGAACTCCTTTTGAGGACATTTATCTTTTTATTTTTATATGTGGTATATAGGTGCCCCTGTGTACCTCCTTGTCTGTATGTGAGACCATGTGCATGCAGTTGCCCGTGGAAGTCAGAAGAGTCACAGATGATTGTGAATCCCCTGATGTGGGCGCTGGGAACCTGTCTTGGGTCTTCTGTAAGTAGCAAGTACTCTGTACTGAGACATTTTTCCAGCCCCATTTATCTTTTATCTTCTGGATGCCAGAAACTAGGGCTTCCCAAAGAACTGGGAAACACTAGTGCCCAAGTCTTTGCTCTGAAACTGCCAATTTAAAACAAGGCCATGGACAGCTTGGTCCCTCTTATGAGGAGGCTGCTCTCCTACACCCCTCCTGGCTGACTTGCCTTCCTTCCTAGAGTGAAGGACAGTGCTAGCTTTTGGAGCAGCCAGTCCAGGTGATTCTTTTTTTTTTTTTTTTTTTTTGGGTTTTTCGAGACAGGGTTCCCCCTGTAGCCCCAGCTGTCCTGGAACTCACTCTGTATAGTGTGATATCTCTTAGGCAATCAGACAGGGACTCCTGCTCTCTACAGAACTCCACACATACATCAGCCCCACACTGTAGCTGCAGTACTTTCTTTGCAAGAGTTTTCAAGGCTGGAGTCCCACTTTTCCAAATAATGTGTTCTATGTTAGTTTTCAATTATTGTCTTAACAGGAGGCTTAAAGGAATGAGATACTAGGCACCCCAGAAGACTGGGGCCAGAAGGCCGGCTATTATGAGTGCTGAGCTCAAATTAATCTGTGTTTGTAGAGCATCTATTACTTGTCAATGAGATACTTAGCCCTAGTAAATGAGACCATAAATATCACTTTCTTTGGGCCCTACACCTTCATAGTTCATAAGGATGCCCAAGCCACGCTATACTGGGAAGCTGAGTTGTAAAGCAAGAAGCCGTGATGATAAAACTCAACTTCAAATTGAAGAATCATAGATCTGACTTGCTCACCTTTCACACGGACCATACTTTATTAATTATCTTGCAGCCCATTACCAGCCATGCCTGACTTTAGTAGCTATCAACTCTCCATGCTTGTTTGCCCATATAGCAATGTTAGTTTTCAACAATCAAAGCATGGGGGAAGCCTAGTTATAAGGAACTCTGAAAAAGAACCTGTAACAGCATATCTCAGTTGTAACAGCAACTCCATCACACTGAGGACCTGTTAGTCTATTTTGAGTGCCACCAACACATCCTATTTTTACTTCTGTAAAACTGGAGTTAACCCTCCTCTGCAGGATTTTCACAAGGATTAAATGAAATAATTGACTCTACATGAAGGAATCAGCTCGTGGTTAGCTCTTAATGTGATATAGTCAATAATAGAATTAAAATTTTTGTTTCATATAATTACAATTCAAATTGCAACATATCCAAAGAGGACACATATAGTACAGGGTCACTAGGGAACTCTCTGAATTAAAGCAGGATTTCCTTGCCATTTCAGGGTTTTCCCAATAAAGGAGTTTCTGGATGCAAAATCAGCTTTACACGAATACAGATGCAGACCACTGCTTTAGAAGGACACAGATGCAGACCACTGATTTAGAAGGACACAGATGCAGACCACTGCTTTAGAAGGACACAGATGCAGACCACTGATTTAGAAGGACATAGATGCAGACCACTACTTTAGAAGGACACAGATGCAGACCACTGCTTTAGATGCACACAGATGCAGACCACCACTTTAGATGGTCACAGATGCAGACCACTGCTTTAGATGGACACAGATGCAGACCACTGCTTTAGAAGGACACAGATGCAGACCACTGATTTAGAAGGACACAGAAGCAGACCACTGCTTTACTTATTTGCTTTTATTGCACTTATTTTTTTTTAATTTATTTATGCGTAGGGGTCAAGGAACAACTTGCAGGAGTTGGTTCCTCTCTCTACCATGTGGGTCCTGGGGACCTTTGATCCTGCAGGTTCAGGCTTGGCAGTAAGCACTTTTACCCACTGGGCATCTTGCCTGCCCCACTGTTTTCTTTTAAGGTGTTATGATTTGAATGGAAGAGAAGATGTGATGCATTTCTTTTCCATGTTCCAGAAACACTGAGATGCAGAGTAGCTCTTGATGCCTGGAGCAAGCTCAGCTCCTTAGCATGCATCCCCAGAACCCCTCTCTCCTCCCAGGGAGGGATCACTTCTGAAATCCCTTTTAGAGAAAAAGCCAGAGACAGTCACCTCCTGGTAGCCTTGGTCTGGAGAATAGGAATTCCAGAAACTCCTCGAAGATGGGGGTGCCATGGAGGGGGTCCATGGACCTTGCCCAAGGTAAGGAATCCCAGAGCAGTTCAGACAGGTACAAGCAGGGCCACACCACAGACAGGTATCTGAGTTGTCTTTGGGCAGGGTCATCTCTGATGACCTGGTTTCTTACTGGCTGACATCTTACAAAGCTCTGACCCCCAGCAAGCAGGGTCACTAGCCATAAGAGAACCTGTCTGGACTTGGAGGTATTGACCCTGGTGTGAAGGCTTTGGCTTTTAACATGCCGCCCCTAGGCTATTTTGATGATTCTTGCTTGGCTGTGCCTGTGAGTCACATAAAGCTGATTCTTCTCTCCCTCCCATACACCTGCAAATTCAAGCGACAATGGGTTAAATGTATCTGGAAAGCAACTGTACCTATAATAAACATGCTCAGCAAGCTTTGTCCTTATTATTCCCTAAACAATGCTTTAGGACAATGGTTTATATACCATTTACTGTATTAGTCATCATGTCAACTAGAGAGGATTTAAAGTATGCTGAAGGCCATGAATAGGTTACATGCAAATATGATGCTGTTTCATATTCAGCATCTTGGCATTTGAGTATGGGTGGACGGGCGTCTTGGAACTAACCTCCCGTGGATGCTGAGGCAGGACTATGTGCTATAAGCAGTGATGTGGAGAGCAGTTTAGTTAAAGCCTAAACCTGTCTTCACTAGAGACAGAGATGAAGAGAGAATGGAGCATTATTCGTCCAGCACAGCAGTGGCAGCTTAGCTTTGTAGATAGTATTGGCTAATCTGTATAAATAAGCACGGTGCATGCAGACTATTATTTCAAAAAAATTTTTGTTTCATTATTTTTTTCTACCAGTGTTTATTAATTACCCACTGTGTGCCAAGCATTGAGGTAGGAACTCAGAGAGAGGGAGCTCATTGTCTTGGCTCTAGTGTCTCTCTGGTCCTGGGCATCACACGCATCCTAAGGAATGTGTCCCGCCCCTTGATTCCCACCTTTCTTTTAAGTACTGATTCTGAAGTGGACCATGAAAGAAAGCACTGATTTTTCCACACGGCTGATAAAATAGCTGCAAAGAAATTTCTCTGAAGCTGTGCGCTACCATGCCTGTTATTCCAGTAGTTGGGAGGCCTAGGCGGGAGAATTGGGAGTCTGAAGCCAGCCTGGACAACAATGTTTGTTGTTTTGAGACCCTGGGTCTCAAAACAACAAACAAAAAGAAATTCTTCCTAGAACAATTCCAAAAACCATCTGGTTGGTGAGTATGGTTTGAATGAGCCAGTAGACTTCTGTGGGGACTTTTGTAAGACAGCATTTAGCATTTATTAGAGACAGGCATTCCGGAGGCTTTGTGAACAGATGGGAGGCAAGCCCACATTGCACAGGTCAATCTCATCTTCCTATGTGCCTGGTAGGCTCTTTGGCTGAGCTTCAGGCTTCTTTTGCGGTGTCATGTTCCACTCTGTGATATACTGTTCTTTACCTGGTGCTGAACAATTTTCATCATAGACCTTTTCATTTTGACAGCATTTTGATATCAAGTTTGAGTTGATACTTAATCCATTGAACTGTCTTTACTGTATTCTGTTTTTCTTGAACTAGGAAAGATTGAGACACATTTTTTTTTCTTTTTCATACATTGAGCACTTAACGCCATGTCTACGAATGAATGAAGAAACAGTGTTTGTTGAATGAGTGTGTGAGGCATAGTCAGAGGAATAACTGCCTAGCTAACTCACTTTCCATAGCCTCAACAAAGACATATGGCTGGAGAGATGGCTAAGTGGGTAAAGGTGCTTGCTGTCAACCTGACTATATGAGTTCAATCCCCAGGAACCACAGGGCAAAAGAAAAGTATCAACTTCTGAAAGTTTCCCTTTGATCTCATGTGTGTCAGCCTATGCAACCCCAAATCCTCACCCCAATAAATAACTAAATTTAATAAACATTTTAAAATGGAGCACTTGTTTTCATTATTCAAATTGAACAAAAAATTGTTTTCTCAGTTCAAATGAATTTCAGCAACATTCTGGGAGGATGGTCAAGCAAAGACAGCAGCCCATACAATGTGGTTCTCTACTGTTCTAGGTTTCTTGGGATGCATTCATGCACTTGTGAGATTGTTGTATCTAGACCTGTATGTCTCTGTGCATATTTAAAGGGTACTCTGGTGTAATTTCAGAGACATTTAGATGGTTTGGCTGAGTGAGATGGGTAAGTTGTGCTACATGCCTGATTGCATGAGGAACAAAACAGATGTGTTCTAGAAGCTCATACCAAATAAAGAAGACAGGTCCAGCTTTGCATTTGCCCCAGTGAGGGAGTGTTGGTGGCTGTGCTGAGGAAGGTAGCTATGGGCTTGGGGTCTTCCACTCCCTCAGCAAACCCCTTCCTCTTCCTCCTTACCCTCAGGCTGATGTACCCCAGAGGAGGAGGCCAGAACCAGCCACTTGCTGATAAGCCAGATGGAAGCTACCTCCAGAGATGCCAAGACACTGTTGAGTTGCAGGTCTCATTAGCAGAGGGAAAGCAAGGCAGAATCTGTAGTCCCTATCACAGAAATGACTCCATTTCCTCCTGCAGGCTGAGGTGCTTTAGGAAAATTGGAGCTTTTGGTATACATGTTTATAACTGAATGTGTATATGTATAAGAATGCACACATTCGTTCTTAACAAAATGAGCTCTGAGTGTGCCTTTTACCTTGTGCCCGGGTTTGAGAGCATCCTATGGACTCTGAAGTTCAATCCCATCCCCACAACTTTGAAAGTCTCTGCCCCTCAAAGCCTGGGAACCTCAAAATGGCAACCTCAGTGCTTCACTTGGTGAAGGTTCGCCTTCCACTGAGTGGTAAAGTTCGCAACAAACCTTCGAGTGCTGCTTCCACTGGAGAGTTCTCCACCCCCTGCCCTTCTTCTTGTCCACCCCGATCACCCACTGAGATTTGTTCTGCATACAGCTCTCCAAAATACCCTCAGCTGACCCCCTTAGAGTCCTCCCTGGGACCTCGGGCAAAGGGAAAGTGGCCAAAACTCCAGAGGTCTGCTGGCCTGGCAAAGAATGAAAATAGGGTGTTGTTTGGAAAGAAAGAAAGAGAAGAGGAAGAAGAGAGTAATTACAGCTAATTACAGAAATAACAAGTTGGAGAGCTACCCTAAAAGCAAAAAATCAAGCCCCCATTGCTTGGTGGGGTGGAATTCTTTCTGGTTTGGAAGTCCAAGGTCTCTGGAGAGGTCAGGAGGCCCAGGGAAGTGAGGTCAGGGAGAAGAGGCTTAATCACAACTGTTTGGACAACTGAAGACAAGAGTAGAAAAATATTTAAAGCCAGCTTAGTAAATGCCATGATGGCAACCTCATTTCTCCTAAACCAGGGCCTCTTCAAGAATTCCCACTGATCCAAGTAGGAAGGGGGGGGAGTTATTTCTGTCAAAACTGAATTAACAATGCATTCAGCCTGACCTACGGAAGCATATTGAACACCTGTAATTAGTTCCTTGACAGACAGAAGCCTTCTTCCCAAGCTTGGTTGCACCCACTCACCTAGGATCATCACAGCTGACTGTTATCCTCCACTAGAAAGGAGAGGCGGAGCTGGACGTGGTGGCGCATGCCTTTAATCCTAGCACTTGGGAGGCAGAGGCAGGCGGATCTTTGTGAGTTCAAGGCCAGCCTGGTCTATAGAGCGAGTTCCAGGACAGCTGGGGCTACAGGGAGACCCTGTCTCAAAAAGACCAAAAAAAAAAAAAAAAAAAAAGAAAGGAGAGGCGGGGGAGTAGCCACGGCCCCCAATAAACCGGTCCTCCCTATTTGCACAAGGTAGGGGGGGTTGCAGGGTATATAAACTGAGGATGCTGTGGGGGGAGGGGTGCTCACCATTTTCTGTGGCTGTGAGGAAGTCACAATTCACAGCAGGATGTACTTTCCAGTGCAGCCTTAGGAGCAGAGCACCCACACTGCTGTAAGTAAGCTTTTATCCACTGCTCTGGAAGTAAGCACAATAAACTCCTTGGTTTTTCAGACTGTAGTTTGGTGAAATTGTACCTTGATTTGTTGTAGGGACCAAGAGAGGAGGGGGCTGGACATATGCTTCCCAGAAGGAACTTTAGCTGTATGCATATATGTGTGTATGTGTACATGAGTGTGTATGCATGTGTGTATACGTGTGTATACAGGTGTGTATGTATATGTGTGTGTGTGTGTGTGTGTGTGTGTGTGTAGGTCAGAGGCTGACACTGGGTATATTCCTCAGTCGCTCTCCGTTGTCTGCAGACAGGATCTCTCACTGAACCTGGAGCTCACTGATTTGGCTAGACAGACTGGCAAGCAAGCCCCAGGGATTCTTCTATCTCTGCCTCCCTGGTGCTGGGAGTGCAGGCATGGGTGCCATGTCTAGCATTGTACGTGGGTGCTGGAGATCTGAACTCACATCCTCACGTGACTGAGCCATCTCTGCAGCCCAAGAAGTATTTTAAGAATGGGAGAATTTTAGTAATATCCTAGTCCTAGTTGTAAAAAGTTTTAACATGGAACAAGATACGTAACCACAAGAATGAAGATGAAGCACCACTGTTTAGCCCGCTACACACTTGCCCTGTAACAAGACTTCTCTGAGAAGACCTCTGATTTTGATAAAGCTTGATTCAAAAACTACTTACCCGGTCTAACCGGGTCATTCCATCAAGAGCACATATCGAACATCGATAGCATGACAGAGAGCTAAACATGGAGGGTTAGCTGTCCTTGTCTTCATTCTCAGCTGTGTATGTGTCTGAGACAGCATTGCCTGGTGGTGGCTCCTGGTGGGTGAAGGGACAAGCTGGTGGTTTATACCTCTCATCTCCATTCACTGTTGGCTTAGGCCTGACACCTTCAGAGCTAGCGTAAACTTCACCTTCCTTCACGCCTCTTTCCCCACCTACTTCAGCTGTGGGAAGATCTCTGAATGTTTTCTCATCTATTCACGCACCTGGTCAAGCTGAGGAAGCTCCTGAAGGGGAGAGGCAGAGAAGCTCAGAATTACTTTTGCAGTGTTGCTTTGCTCCTGACAATCAGGATGGGCTCTGCTTTGGTTTCTAAACCGATTTCAGAGAAGAGTCAAGCAGCCTTCTTCGCCTTCACGCTGAGCCAGGTAGAAGACTGTTGTTGAGAAGGTCCCTTGAATTCCTGAGGCTCTGATTCTGGCATGAATTCTCATGGTTAAATCTACTGAGACCCCAAGGAAGAGTCCCGAGTGAAACGAAGAGTTGGATATTCTTTGAGCCTCCACAATGAGGATGTGAGAGATGTTGCCAGAAGAGTTCATGGAGCAGACTGCACTGCCCGGGCCATGGAGGAGCGAGATGCCCAGAATGGGAATTATGTAGGAGTCCAGGGAGCAAGGGCAGCCTGGCTCACTGGGACCTTCATCTGTGAGCTTTTCTCTGCAGGCTCACAGCTCCACCAGCTCTCAGGAAGAAGACTGCTTCAGCCCTTCGTTGGCTTCTCTGACTCCCCAAACTTAAGGCCCTCTTCCCAAGGTTGCCAAAGACACTGCATCACCAAAAATGGGAAAACAAGACTATAATTCATGCATTGATAATGATGCTTACTTAGGGAGACACAAGGATGAGGGGAGAGGTGAGAGAGGGAAGGAAAAGAGGAACTGGGGAGGAACAGGGAGAGAGAGAGAAAGGCAGAGAGGATCCTTTGATAGTACCGTGTTGTCCAAGCTATAAGCTAAAGTATCTTAGCATGGTGGTTGTATTTTGTCCTTCAAAATACAAGTCAAAATGCCACCTCAGCCCCACCAGAGGACTTGCTGATCAGTGAACATGCCGCAGAGCCGTCACCCGTGCTCTTCCCTTTGTGGCTGACACCTTTCTAGCTTCCCATGAGGCTCCTTTCCTCCTTCCGTGCTCAGCACAGCCGTTTCTCCTGTGATGGGTCCTTGCGTGGTTTCTGCAAGTTGTATTAGCCATTCCTTCTTCTGTGGTTGCACCGTGTCCACGTTTCTCCTTCCCCACGAGCATTGCTGCTCCACACTCCTTCCTCATGCCCAGCCCGCTCAATAGACAATGTGTCAGAAGCCCAGGCCAGAGTCCTGTGAGCTACATTCACACCGCCTACAATAAGGGAGATTGACTGAAATGAAACTCGCTGGCACAAATGGATGAGCATCTCTTGTATGAAACCAACAGAGATCTGATCGTGGAATTCTAGATTTAGAAGTTCTGCAGACTACTGGGAAGGATAGCACATACTTGTAATCCCAGCCCTTGGGAAGCAGAGGCAGACAGATCTCTGAGTTTGAGGCCATCCTGGTCAACATAGAGAATTCCAGGCCAGCCACATACACATACAACCATGCTATGAACATGGTTGTATGTGTATGTGTATATATAGCCATGTGTCCATTTATATAGGTAAGTTTGCATGTGTGCATGTGCGTATGTGTGTGCGTGTGTGTGTGTGTGTGTGTGTGTGTGTGTGTGCATGTGTGTGCTTTTTCTTGACTGGAAATGCTTTCCCTTTTCTTCTTTGTAAGGATCTTTCTGTCTAAGTAACTGTGGGTGCTCAGCCCTGAATGGGATATCTTTATCACTCCCCTACAACTGCTCTTCCCCAAGGCTTGGGGAACATAACAGAAGAGGCAGTGGAAAGAACTGAAGAGCCAGAAAGGGAAGAGGGGTCTGTGAAATGCTGCCTTCTTGATGTGACTGGTTATTGCACTCATGAACTCACACAAGATAGAGCTGGTGAACACCCCAGCATGATGGGGGAGATCTCACAAGGACCCATCCCTTCTCGAGGAGTGATTGACAGCTGATGATGGGTGAAGGAGGGATACTTATTTTTCTTTGGGGGTTGGCTGCACTCGAGCAGATGGCTCTGCACTCATGCATCGATGCTCAACAGGAGCTGGACATGCTGGTATGGATAGGAGGATACTGCAGTATAGTTATATGTATAGATCCAAAAACCGAGGGTGTGGAATTGGGAAGGGTGTCTTGGAGGGATCCACAGGAGCTGTAAAGGGAAAATGGGGGTGCATGGATATGAGCATAATACATTACGTACATGTGTGAAATTCTCAAAGAATTTATTTTTTAAAAATCTTCTTCTTACCTTGGCCCAGGCTCTTCCCTGTCTATTTCTGGTAGAAGAAGTAACACTTTTTGCTCTTTGCTTGGTATTATTTCTTCCCATATGGAATGTTCTCTAAACTTTGAACAACTGGATCATTGGTGATTGGCTATGAACTTTTCCTAACCTCTTTGAACTCATAGTTGAGTATAAAAAATTCTGAATTCAACAGCAATTTTAAAGTATGAAACCTCATGCTTCTTCTAAGATCCCCCCCCGACACACACAACCACACATTTCATGGGCATGATTAGAAGTGTGTGCTGCTCTTGGAAAGTAACCAACAGAAAGATAGCTAATTTTGTGGTTCCAGATTGTTTTTCAATAGGAAATAGATATGTGAAGAGCTGGAGGTTGAGAACTGAATTGTGGGTCAAACATTTCACATACTCCTTTGTGACTGGAGTTCTGGATGAAGACAGAAGGAAGATCTGCTGCATCGTCTGATGCTTTGTGAAAGTAACACTGTGGCCCCCAAACAGAAGCACTGTGTGTGAGCTCCAATAAGCACTTGAGCACAGGCTAAAGAGACTGAGACACAGCATCCAGGGAATAAGGTAGAGAAGAGGCCAAACGGCTCCAGGTAGGGACCAGGTTTCTGCAGCTGAATTCCTTTCAGTGGCCTCTTGTCCTTTGTTGAACTTTATTACAGTTGAAATGAATGGGGGGGGGGCGCTGGAGAGATGGCCTAGTGGTTAAGAGCGCTGACTGCTCTTGCAGAGGACCTGGGTTCAATCCCCAGCACCCACATGAAGGCTGAGAACCATCTTAACTGCCGGGCGTGGTGGCACATGCCTTTAATCCTAGCACTTGGGAGGCAGAGGCAGGCGAATCTTTGTGAGTTCAAGGCCAGCCTGGTCTACAGAGTGAGTTCCAGGATAGCTGGGGCTACAGGGAGACCCTGTCACAAAAAGACAAAAAAATAAAAAGAAAGGAACGGGGATGGTTTGGGGGAATTTCTCTTTCCCAGGAAGGGGCATTTCAGAGCTGGGCTGGGAAGGCAGGGGACTGTAGAAGCAAAATGACAGTTAGTTCACTAGTGAACAGCCTGGCACAGGAGCAGTCACTGAGTGCTTGTTAACCATCCCTGACTTCCCCAAACCCAGACTTAAAGAGTTAGTGCTTAATGTGATGAACAAAGCACTGGGTGGAAGCAGGCCAAAGGCAGCAGCAATGAATTATGGGTTTTCTTTCTCTTGGTTCTTAGGGCAAATGTCCTAATCCTGAACAAACAGGGGTCCAAACTGTTGAGCCACACTCTACTGTATGCTTTGCATATGTGCCGTCTATGAATACGTGTTTATACTTATCTCCTTTCATGGTGAGACCGAGCTGCATTTCCCGGACAGAAGGCTGTACTTGTGTTGATTGGAACTTCTGTGACTGTGGAGAGTTGGCATGTCAGATCTGGAGCCAAAGTATCTTGAACTGTCTTCAGCCCCCTTAACAGCCATCCATGGTCCACCTCTGTGTCTGACCTCACATCCTGTGACTGGAAAGTATTAAAGGACTGTTTGCTTCCACCAACACTCAAGCTAAGATGTCACCTGAAATTTAGGGCCGAGTGTTCCATTCTTTGTGCGATCTGCCTACCGTATGTTCCCACCAATGTATTTGTATGTGTGTGTGTGTGGGGGGGTATGTCTATGTGTATATGTATGTGAATGCAAGTATGTGTGTGTGTGTGTGTGTGTGCGTGTGTGTGTGTATGTATACCTGTGGAAGCCAGAGGCTAACTTCACATGCTGTTCTTAAGATTATTTTCTGAGACAGGGCATCTTACTGGAGCTTGAGACTTGCCAATTGGTCTAGACTGGCTGGCCCTGGAACTCCAAGGATCCATCTGTCTCCACCCCGCCCCCCCCACCAGCTTAGAGATTACAAGCATGTGCCACCACATTTGTCATTTTACATGGGTGCTGGGGATCAAACTTAATCACTTTACTTAACTGAGTTGTCTCCTCAGCCCCCCACCAATGTATTTGAGAAATGCCTTGATTTATAACTCTCGTTTGCTTTATAACTATGAAAACTTCATGAAACTGTTATCATGTTGGAATGTGGTACTTAGGGGAACCTGAGTCCATGTTCCTGGGCCACAATCAATCGCATTTGGCTCCAGAACAGACTATCTTATTCTTAGGAAAAGGTGGTGTTTTTATGTCAACAGGTAGAGTCCACTGACATGGCTACTGCTGGATCTGGGCTGCTGAGAGAAATCTGTTTCCTTTCCACCTCCCTACACACACTGACTGGAGTTTGAAGGCAGGAGCCTGCATTCTACTGTCACACAGGCCTGTTAGATCTTATCTCTTAGAGCTATTTCCCATTCTGTTCCTTATACAAGACTGACTACAGCAGGAATGAATAGAGATGTAAGGGGAGATGGATGAAATCTTCCACTCCCTGTGCAAACTTACAATGCTCTTCTAAAAATCCTCGTTCTTGGAGTGAAATTATGGTTTCCTTTGCTGTGACCTATCTTGAGAGAATTGCAGAAGGTCATGCTGGAAGAAACTTTAGAAAGCAAACAAATCCCTCATTTAGAAATGAGGAAACTGGAGTCTAGAGAAGTCAAACCCAAGGTCAGCGAACTAATTAGTAGACAGCTAGAGAAAAGGAGGGGTTGGCTTTGCTTCCTAAAGAGGTCCCAATGGCCCCATGTCCTGTGTGCATGTTGTATGTGAGCGCCTTTGTGTGGGGGACACCACGACTTTTAGCTCTAAAAGGAATTCTTTGAAATGTGAAGCCAATTTCCTCCCTGCCAAAAAACTTAAAAAAATAACAGCAGTGAGTTAGGACATCTGTCTGTCATAGGGAATTTGGGAGGCAAATATTTTCACAGAACCTAAGTGTTCAAACAAATATGAGCAGAAAATATGGTCTACACTGCAGCTGATCCATTAAAACTTGGACAGAGAAGCAAGGGAGAATGGAGGATGGAAAGAGAGGGTGGGTGGGAAAGCCAGGCTCCAGAAATTTCATGTGGATTACATGGAAAATGAAGTTCACACAGATTCAGGTGTTTTTACAAGAGCTCATATGAACCTACAGCAGAGGTATCAGCACGCACAAGACTCCTGCAAACTCAAGCAGACAAAACCCAGCATGGAACTGGGAAATGGCAGCAAAGCCCAATCTTAGCTGAAGAAATACTGGCAGGTGACTACTACTGGGTGGAGAAAAACTGATTTTCTTAAAGGGAGGGACTCAAGATAGACTGACTAGACCTCAGTAGATAACTTGCACTGAGAAGCATCTGAGGACACTAATGACACAATGGCCTTAACAGAAATGACAGAATGTGTGAATTCCAGTGGGGGGTGGGCTGTGGGAGGGTGCCGGGGGGGTGGGGATATAAAAATGATTAAGATGAGTTGAGATGCTCTATATGAAATACACAAAAATTCAATAAAAATTTACATACACACACACACACACACACACACACGCACGCACAAAACATGAACATGTTGTGCCACTACCACATGATCTCTGGTCTCTAAAAAAGCATACAATCCTGTAGACCCCTCCTTTGGAATGTTAGGCTTGCGGTAGAGGAATTGGCAGAGCTGGATGTCTGATTTGAGGACTGGACTATCTGAACCAGGAAGTGTCTTATTTCTCACCTGCAGGACTCTGGTGGGTTCAGCATTGCTAGGGCCCATGAGCTGGACTTGATGGCTCCTTAACTAGGTTTGAGCCTGGACTTGATCAGGCGAGCGTAGTTCTGGTCAGTGAGAGGTCACTGATGGGAAAAGTGCCAGCAAAAGAGAAAGAGCGGCGAGAGCCAGGCGATTAGTCAGACGCAAGGAAGGATGAGGTGAGAGCTGCAGCCGAGGGCCCTGGACCTGGGCGAGCTTCCGGCGGAGTCCGGGGGTGAGTCAGAAAGAGGCAGGTTGAGGCAGCGAGGCTGTGCTCTTGGCTTGGTGTCTTCAGGGACTTTTCAGGGTGGTAGGTGTTAAAGAGAAAGAACAATCATTCCGGGACGATTCTTTAGTTTTCCCTCTTAAAATGCAGCACGAGCTGGGAGGCAAGGTCCGGGTGCTCCAGAGCTGAAGGCAAAGGGAACCCTTGGAACAAATGTCACATGACCTTGTTTCTGTTCCTGGGAAGTGGTAGAGCTTCTGACCTTCCGGGCAGAGAAATAAGCCCTAGTCTCCTCTTTTTGGGAAAAGCTATGCTGTTAGCAGAGAGACAAATTTCTTTACTACCTTCTTTGAAACACTATTGTCTGGACATAGGAGGACTATCTTATGGTTCCTAAAAGTTTGACCTCAATCTTTAGGTGGGTGAAGAATATAAGGGAACCTCCATGGCTTACTTGAGGGGGCCAGAAGCAGAGATTCCCCGAACTGGTGCAGTTGGTCCCGGAAATCCATCATTGGAGATGTATTCTTTAGTGTCCACCGTAGCCCGGACAGAGTAGCTTTCTTCCAAAATGAGAAATACTGCTGCACATAAATAACACATTAAATCACTACTGCTTCAGTGTGAGTTAATCCATTAGTTCAGGGACTTTGGGCCTTAGATGGCTCTGAATATGGTGGAGAAAGCAGAAAAAAACAAGAGGCTGAGAGTGAGGGGTATGGTTTGAGAGAAAGATATTCAAGAAGATGCTTAGTGATTTCCTGTCATGGCTGAAGGCAGCCCTGGGAGATGGTGTCACTACTCTGGTTCTGCTAAGACACATAAGGACAGGAACGGACTGGACATCAGGAAAAGTCCAATGGGTCATTATGAGTTTTATTTTCATTGAACAACATCACCATGTGATCATATAGTAGCCGGCAATCTCCAGCCTGTGTCCTTAACTGGCGTCTACTGCTGGTTCTGCAGGCTGCAATGAGGAAGAAGGAGAGCCTGGGCAGATGAAACCCAGCTGCTCAGGGGCTAACTGGTTTTCCTCCTGTCAACATGACAGAGGTACCCTGACTGCCTCAGTGCATACCTTAGGTTTGAGGATGAAACTAGAGGTGGGGCTAGAGTTGGGGTGGATCCAAAATCTCTCTGAAATGGCATTTAAATTTTATTTTGGGGGGCTGGAGAGATGGCACAGTGGTTAAGAGCACTACCTATTCTTGCAAAAGACCCGGGCTTGAATACCAGAACCCATACGGCAGCTAACAACTACCTGTAACTCTAGGTCCGGGAGATCCAACACCCTCTTCTGTCTTCTGCTGGCACTGCAGAACATGGGTGCACTTACATATATGTAGGCAATACTCTTCTTCACATAACATAAAATTTAAATTTAAAATTTTTGTAAGTCCATGGGTACAGCTTTAGTTTGCTTTTTTTGTTTTTGTTTTGCTTTTCTTTTTTTGAGATGAAGTCTCATGTAGCCTACCTGACCTTGAATTTGCTACGTAGCCAAGGCTTGCCTTAAACTCTATTGATGAGACTTATTTTTACTGTGTTGTAAAAGTCCTCTTCGAATCACCTTCAGAGCTTTCAATGTATGACTAGAGACATACAGAGGAAATACACCAATCTCAACCCTTCTGGAAAGAGATGAGAATCAATGAGTAAAGTGGAGAGTCCAACCTGGGAGTCACGACCCCCCCCCAACCAATAAATTGCTTAAAGTGCTAGGAGGCCACTAGGTGGATGTCAGCCTTCCATTTTCATTACTTATTCAGGAGATCCTGTCTAGGCATTCTCCAAACACACACTGCCTTGTACAGCTCCAGTATTTCCACATATTATCTAACTTTAAGAAAATCACTGAAAAGAAAAATGTTAGGCTGGGTATATACCTATAATCCTAGCACTAGGGAGAATGAGGAAAAGAGTTGGAGAATTCCACGATAACCTGGGCTATAGTGAGAGCCTATCTCAAAAGGTCAAAAGGCAATCAATCAATTCCCTAACCAAACAAACAGAAAGATCAATGTGGAGATATAGAAATCTTTATTTTGCAAAAGAGTGCAAAATTCTGTCAAATATTTGGTTCTTGGTGGATTATTTTAGCTTAGGTCTATTCAAAAAGGTCAAGCCAGGAGGAGGCCAGCCAGGATAAATCAGAAAACAGATATACATTTTTCCCAGCTCTCATTGTTGAGCTAATAATGACTTGCTATTTCTTTTCTTTTTCTTTTTTTTTTTCTTTTTTTTTTTCTTTCTTTTTTTTTTTTGGTCTTTTCGAGACAGGGTCTCCCTGTAGCCCCAGCTGTCCTGGAACTCTGTAGACCAGGCTGGCCTTGAGCTCACAAAGATCTGCCTGCCTCTGCCTCCCGAGTGCTAGGATTAAAGGCGTGCGCCACCACGCCCAGCTCTACTTGCTATTTCTTACACATGTGTTGTCTTGCCAATGTGCTTTTACTTATTTTTTAAAAATACTTTATTATTATTTTTATGTATGAGTGTATTGCCTGCATGTGTATAAGTGCATCTGCATCGTGCAATGCTTGTGAAGTCAGAAGAGGGTATTAGATTCTCCTGGAACTGGAGTTATGGTTGGTTGTTAGTCACCATGTGGATGCTGGGAATTGAAACCAGATTCTCTGCAAGAGTAGCCAGTACTCTTAACTGCTGAGCCATCTCTCCAGACCTCAGGTTTTTATTTATTAAACCAGTATCTTATTAGTTCTCATTCATGAAATTAAAGGGATTCAAGATGTGTCAGTTAGAGTTCAGAGGTATTCTTCGTCCCTGAATGGATAGGACCTAAGAAACTGTTCCACCGTAGAGGTATTTTCTTAGCTTAAATGCAAATTAGTTCTACGTATGGCCAATGGTCTAAGAGATGAGATAACTCAGGTTACAACATCTCCGGGCTGCTCTAGAATATCACTGTTTACAGTGGGAAAACATGACAGAACAGAGAGCTGGGCCATCAAGTCCACAGAATTGGTTGATTTAATGTTTTGAGGAATGCTTGTCAAATATGTTTATAAGTACATGAGAAGTTGATTTGAGACTTGGCTTTCATTATGGCCTGATAGCAATTTGGTAGAGGAGAACCAATTACTGCTCAGGTAAAATTTCTTCAGACTTTTGTGATCTAGCAAACCAAACAAGACTCCAAAATTTGCCTGTGATTAAACTGAATTAAATAATTTGCAAATAACCCTCCCCCAGGGGGCTATAAAACATGCATATGAGATAGAACTTACCTGCGTGAACTTTGAATATCTTTATTATTCCAAAGATCATATGAAGATTTAGTGAGATGAAGAAGGAGGAATAAAAAGATAAATGCAAGAAACCACTGAGGACTTAGGAGACTCTCTATTAGGGTTCTCTTGAGGGGAGAAAGCAATAGGATGGCTATATATTACAAGGGAATTTTTGAGGTTCGCTTACACATTACAGTCTGGACAGTCTGACAACACCTGTCTTACACTGAAGAGGCTGAGAAATGGCAGCTGCTCAGTCTAATGAGGCTAGATGTCTTAGCAGTCCACATCTGGTACTAAAGGCCTGGAGGATTCCTAGAGAGAAACTGCTCTTCATTCCAAGTTGGAAGGCTGAAGAATCCGGGCTTTGATGGCAGTAGCACCAGCAGACGCAGCAACAATGGTAGCGAGAGGGTACATGATCTCTCCAGCAAGACATGAAAGCAAGTAGGCAAAAGACAAAGGCTTCTTCCTTGTATCTTCTTATATCTGGGCCACCTCTGAAAGGTACCTCCCACATTTAGGGTAGGTCTTTTCATTTCAGTTAACCTGATCAAGAGATCATCAGGCAAGAAATGAAGGTTCTTGATGGGGAGAGCCCAGCAAGGAAGTCATGAAAACACTAGAAAGTGGTTAGTTCCCTCTTCCTATGAAAGAGCCAGAGACAGAAAATGATGATATCCTTATCGCTTAAGTTCAGAAATGCTTATGTACCTCGAGAAATGTTGAACCTGGATTATCAGTAGATCATGAATGTAGTATTCAGGGAAAAGTTATCCTCTGTCTTCAGAAGTGTATGAAGACCATGACATCTAGAAGGTCCCATAGCACCTCTTTGCACGTGTCCCCTATGTTCCATTTTTTTATTTTAATTTTATTTTATTTATGTGTATGAATGTACTGTCTGCATGTAGGTTTGTGCACCCGTGTTGTGCAATGCCACGGAGGTCAGAAGAGGGTGTTGGATTCCCCTGGAACTAGAGTTCTCCTGGAATTGGAGTTACAGATGGTTCTCAGCCACCATGCGGATGCTAGGGATGGAACCCAGGTCCTCTGCAAGAGCGGTCAGCGCTCTTAACCACTAGGCCATCTCTCCAGCCCCCCCCCATGTTCCATTTTTAGTAATGCCAATTACTAGAGTATATTCTATGTCTGTTGTGCCATGGAAGGAGATAGGAAAGATGAGGTAAACTCAGTCTAATCTCAGCAACCAACGCAAGATGCTGGTGTTGTAAGTATGAAGCAACTAGCCATCCATGGTGGTATCTTATGGTCATAATCATTGCTACAGTTTGAATGTGTCCCTTAAAGCTCACATGTGAGAAACTCAGTCCTCAGACTTATTTGCTGATGGTGTCTGGAGGTGGGGCTTTTTAAGGAGGTAACTAGGACTCCATGCTGTCTTGAGGGGGGAAGCCCCTAAGTTAGGACTAGTGGCCTTATGAGAAGAAGAGACTCAACTGGTACTCTTGGTCTGGCCAGGCGCTGCACCCTCTGACACCACACACAGGCAATCTTAAACACCAGCACCATACTCTAGGCTTTCCACACTTCAGGACCATAAGCCATGTGAACTTTCATTCTTTATAAATTCTCTGGTCTCAATTATTTTGTCACACAGCAAAATAGATTGAGATGGTCATTGTTACAATGGGACTTAGGAAGGGAGCTTCAGGAGCTCTTTGAAGAGCGATAGCATCTGAGTTGAAGCTGTATTTTAAATCATAGATTTCTTTTAAAGAAGAGAATCTTTAAAGCCAAGAGGTTGGGTGGCGTTGGGGAAACAGTGAAAGAAAATAGTCTCCTCTTGACTTGTAAACATAAGGCTTAGGAGCCAGGCATTCTGCTCACCCTTCCATGGCCAATCTTGACTGAATTTTGTATCACACAAATGTCCAGCACATGTTTTATGTGGCAACTTGGCAGACATAGTACCCTCCATCCAGCACTGAATGCACAAAGTCAATAACAATCAAGCTCACATCCAACAAATCTAAGGCTATGATAGAGCTCAGGCATAGGCCAAAATTAACATGCAGGGGCCTCGGGACCACATACCATGGGCACTAAGGAATGGGATTTCCTATGGGTTTGAGTGATGAATGAGGACTGAAGGGAACTGGTTCATCTGCCTAAACCAGGGAGTGAAATGGAGTTCTACAGGCCCAGCACAGGCCGCACAGAGCCTGTTTCCAAGTGGATAGAGCATATTAGTTTGCCACCTAACTCAACACACTGAAAAGTCTGTTGTCAGCACATAAGTAAATCAGGCTAATTTAAAACACTTTACTTTCATTGAAATCAAACACAATTAGCTTATTATTTTAACTACCCAGTGGGGCCTGTGGTGGAATTTTGAAAACCAAGGAAAAGAGTATGATAACTTTTGGAAAGTTCAAAGAACAGTCGGGCAAGTTTATCAGTGTAATTGTTTCAGAAGTCACTGGTTTTTGAAAGAATTGAGAGTGGGAAAGTCCTCAGAGAATATCTGTCCACCCTCCTTATTTCACAGGTGGGGACAGAAAAGATGGAGACTAAGGGAGCTGGCTTGGCTACACAGCTGTTTTGAGTAGGGTCAGTGTTAGGCCAAGACTAAGATTCTGGGTTTGAATCTCATCACTATTTCAGGGAAAACTGAACTAGCTTCAGTTTGAATATTCAATGAGTAGTTAATAATTTCATAGTTTATATGAGATATAATTTACCCCTTTAAAGTGTATAGACCAGTGGCCTTTAATACAGTGTTGTGTATTATTCTGGAATGAACAGATATGGCCCTTAGCCGTCAACTCTCAATTGGCCATTTCTGCCCCTTCTTTGCAGATGTCTTAGACTTAGACAACAATGAACCTATTTTTGTTGTCATAGTTTGCCAGTTCTGAGTATTTTATAGAATGACATCATTCTTTATAATTGGCTTCTTTTACTTAGTGTGTCTCTGAGGCCTGACCATGCTGTAGCATGGATTACTACTTTATTTCTTTTTGTTGTTGGATAATATTCTACTGAATGAGCATATCACATTTTATCAGCCATTTTTCAGTTGATGGACATGAAGTTCAATGATGACTAATAATGCTCTGAGCATTTCTGGACCAGTTTTCATGTGGGCATGTGTTTTCAATTATTTTGAGTATATACCTGGACCATGTGGTAATCCTGTCTCTATCCTGTTCAGGAATGGCTGCTCAGATTTCTAAGCAGCTGTGACATTTATATTCTCAGCCACAGGGGGCATCAGAGGCCCAATATCCTTATCTGTCCTTTCTAGTCCTCCTCGTGGGGGTGAAATGGCATCTTACTGTGGTCTTTACTTGTATGTTCTTTAGTGGTTAACATACACATACAGAAAATAAATAAAATTAAAAAAAAAAGTCTGAACATCTTTTCATGTGGGTTGACCATGTGCTTGCCTTTTGGACCAAGTCCTATTCAGCTGGGTTATTTGACTTGAGTTTATAGTTTGATGGGTATTTTAGATACAAGTCCCTTATGAGATATATGATTTGAAACACATCTGTCCAACTCTGTGGGATGTCTTTTCATTTTTATCTTTTATTTATTTATTCTTTTTAAATATAAGTTCTCCCTTTGTAACCTAGGCTGGCCTGAAATTTACTATGGAGCCCAAGCTGACCTTGAATTTGTAGCAAGTCTCCTGCCTCTGCCTCCAAGTGCTGGAATAACAGGACGAGCAACCAAACCCAGCTTGTCTTATTTTCTGGACAGTATCTTGTAAAGCACATAAGTTTTAAATTTTGAGAACTTCACTGGATTTTAAATGGTGAATTTATTTTTCTCTTTTAGTCACTGACAGCTTGATAATGATCTGTGTGCATGTACGTGTGTCTTGAAGGTACTGTGAGTTGTAGTAAATATCGTGGTCCCAGAGGAGATTAAACTTGGTACAAGTTGTAACATTGAAGGAAACAGCAAAAAATAAAAAGAAGGGCGTGGCTTTGGAGGACATACGATAGGCCGTTCAGTCCTGTGTAATCTAGGAATGGTCCTGGTTGCCTAATCCCAGAAACTCACAGGAAGGTGGAAGGAATCCCCTTAGGCGCAGAACTTTAAGCAAAACAATCACAGGAACTTATGATTTTCTGGATGTTCTTGTTTAAAATAAACAGAGCCCCCTTAGCAATAATTTTGTTAATGGAGCGATGTGTGCTTAATTATTCGCTGTCAGTCTGATTTAATTGTACATATACACAAAGAAATTTTGGAAATGCATTTGCACGTACGTGTGTGCATACATAATATAATCATGGGTGAGCCAGAGTTGTAATTGTTACCTTGACAGCTCGGGGATAGAATGAAGCTGTTTTTCCTTCTTGTTTTCCTTGTCTTTCTCCCTTCACCTCTTCCAACCCTGCCACTTCCCATCTCAACACAGGAATATACTAATCAGGGAACTATGCACCGCTGTTAGTAAAGGGGTCAAATCCATTTGGATGAAATTCCAGGCTCAACATGCTAACAATGGCAGGAAACTGGGTCCTCTGGCCGGCTGGGGCTGGAGCTGTTGAGCGATGGATTGTTGAAAGACCTGGCCCTGGGGTATGCTGTTTTGGCTTGTTTTGTGTTTGGAATGCCACGATTGTTTCAGACACAATGAGGGATCTGTCTGTCCACACAGGAGAAGTTATAATTACAGGAACAGCAGTGAAATTACTGCTCTTAATTGCAGACGATTCCTTAGCGGTCTACATAAAACTGTACTAATTTGTTCTCTGGGCTTCTTAGGGATGGGCAGGATTTTTAACTTACGGTTTGGGGTGATCAGGGGAGCACACGTTTTATTTTTACATTCACCTCCTGAAGTGCCCTGAAGGTGGTGCCACGGTTCCTTCTGCTTCAAGTTCATGGCCCTCTGGACTACGTTTCTTGCTGAGTCTGACAACAAACCAGTAGTTGGGGGGTGGGAAGCTCTTTCTGCTGAGAAGACAGATCATTCAGTGCTCTGAGACTTGGGTATCTTAAAACCTTGCTTTGTTGCTGATTTTCTGTGGGGATCATAACCTCTCCGGAGAAGTCTCTTTCCTATAGAATAAACTGTTTCCTAATTAGAAAAAAAAAAGTTGACATCTGGCCTTGCATCATGTTCTGGAAAAGGCAGAAACGACAGATATTGAGACTTTGTAGCCAACAACCACTGCCACTAAGTTGACTTCATCTTGCTGAAGACTTAGGAATTCTGCCCTTTTCTGCAATACACAAAGCACATTAGGAAAATTCAGCCCTAAAAAAAAAAGAAAGAAAAGAAAATTCAGCCCTGTAAGTGGTTTTAACTGTCAATCATTCTTCCTATCACTCATCTGTTCAATGAGTATCTTTTGAGAGTCTGCTTTATACCAGATGTAAAGAAGCGCGAACAAAGGTCTGTTTTGTGAGCTTAAAGTGGAGGGACCATGACATGTATGTAAATGAAGAGTGACTCTGTTCAAGCCAAAATAACACATGTGTTATGTGAACTGTAGATAATAGCTCAAAGAACATTCCCAGAAATGGCCACAAGCATTTCACTGCCCTGAAACATGGACCAGTACTAAAATGGTCCCTGGCAAGGGGTATGGTCCAACTCAGATCTGCCTAAGAAGATGTAAGGTAGTGACAGTTTTCCTTGAAGCATGGGAGAGAATTTTGGGTACATGGTTAAAATGTGGGGTCTGTTTGAAAGAAGAAAAGTGGATATTGCTGGAAGACAGCCAATCATATCTGCTTAGACTAACATGTCTGAGACACTATGGCAACAGTGTGGGGATAGGTGCAGTGCAGGGGCAGGTGGGTGGAAGGCAGGGAGACCATTAGGTTGTACAGGATTCAGGAAATATTAATGAGGCATGGGACAGAAGACAGTTGCCAAGAAGCGGAGAAGACAGTTCTGAGAGTTACGGAGAAGAAAAGCCCATAGCAAGGATCCTGTGAGACTGACCCCTGGACATGGTGCTGGTGGTTTTACATTCAAGCTCAAGCTTGTGGCTTTGCCTCATTAGTGTCAGTGTGACCTGAAGGCAGAAAAGCTGGATGGTCAACCCTTAGTGCAGCCTACAGGTTTGGGTTCAGGTGCGCACCCAAGGTCTCTAACCATGACATGCAGGAGGAAGAAGCAGTTTGTGATACGCTGTAGCAGACACAGAATGAAGCCCTTCGAGAAGGTGGAGGAACCAAGCTGCTAAGTAAGGGGTTCATTGTCCCAGTTCTGGAAAATGGCAGCCGTAAGCTCAAGCTTGAACTTGTCTGAGTCACATCAGGTGCCCTCCATGGGGGCCACTGTATTTGGACCACATGTGGGTATTTGACTGCCAGTGTTTTCTCTCCTGGCATCCTTTGGTGGCCTATGTTTGTGCAGCTGAAGCGGACACTTAGGCATTTACGATTCATGCCTGACAGTTTTGGGAGCTGAGAGCAGACTATTCAAGGAATGACATCAAGTGGCTTTCCTCAGGGTCATTTCCTGCCAGTGATCTCTCAGCAAAGAGCACATTCCTTAAGGATGTGTGCATGAGGGCTGAAGGAAGGTTGGAAACAGACCTTTCTGTGTCAGAAGAAAGATGCCTAGAGCAGCTGGAATGGCCAGGCCTGTGTGTGTGTGTGTGTGTGTGTGTGTGTGTGTGTGTGTGTGTGTACATCCTCCCTGACTTACTCACCTCAGAAACACCCCCCCCATGCCTAGAGCAGCTGTAATGGCCAGGCCTGTGTGTGTGTGTGTGTGTGTGTGTGTGTGTGTGTGTACATCCTCCCTGACTTACTCACCTCAGAAACACCCACCCCCCCACGCTTCCACAAAAACAAAGCAGGTCTCCCAGCGCTGCATGACTCATGGCTGAACCATCTTCCCCCTGAGACATGATTCTCATTTTAAAGACAAATGCATCTACCCAGGTTACATCACCTGACGACATGTTTTAATTTGGCTCTTCAGTAAGAGGGTTTCCTTAGTACCAGAATCAGAATTTGCCTTCAGTGCTTCTTTCCTTTCACTCTTCAGGTCTCCTAGGAATTCTACGTGTTGCTGAAACTGTAGGCGCTAAGAAGAGACAGCAGGTGAAGGCAAACAGCAGGATTTGGAGCTAAGGAGTCTTGATTTCACCTGTGTATCTTCTCCTTCACTACCACAGGAGGGTGGGCAGTTTACCCATCTGTGGAATGGACACAACCCTACTATATTTGTTAAGGCCAGTCACTGCCTGAACTGGGTGTTTCCAGGTTCTTTCTGTCTTATACAAAGGACTACAGAAGTGCATGCCCAAGGCAAAGCAGCAAGGGGCTTTGTGCAGAAGCAACGTGAAGGAGCAGAGGACATGGCCTGGAAGGAGGGCGATTTCCCCAGGAGTGCTGGTCACTTCCCCCTTTCCCTTCAAGGCTCCAGGAGAGGAAGAGATGGTTGCTGGATGGAGGGTGATCCCCGATGGACAGGCTTGAGTTATGTAAGCCTTTGTTAGTTGTGTGTGTTCTTTCCATGATGCATCTGATTTTAATCACATGCATACCCAATCATGTATAAAAACAGGATGGTAAATAGAGGTTTTTTTTCCCCAAAAGTTTGCTTAGAGAACATATTTTGTCTTACAGCATGTTCTCCTAAAACCAGTCCAGGCTGGATCAGCACACTGTCTCTAGTTCCCGGATGTATTTGATCACAAAAGGTGAATTATTAGGGGGTTTCCAGAGAACTATCTATTAGAATCCTTAGGGTAGTTTCTTAGAGAGGTGGGGGTCTTGGGTTGCTAAGCCATCCCAGCAATCTACCTACCTCATATTGAAGAGTGTTGAAGACTGCACGTGTGTGAGCTCAACACCGGACATGGTTTTAATGCAGATTCCATTTCTCTGGGCTGTCATTTTTCTCCTGTCCTTCATTTTGCTTCTCTCATCACGTGGCAGTTTTGCATCACCTATGGGGGAGAAGGAGAAGCAGAGCCGATCTCGCCTCCCTCTCTCTTAGCTCAAACTCAAATGGGCAGGTGATGATGTCACACAAACTCTTCAGGTCTCCATTCCTTTGCCAACGTCTTATGACATCATCTTCAGGCTCTTCAGCTTCACTTGTATTCTGGTGATGAACCAGGCAGGGTGAGGGACACCACAGTGGCTACCTCATAGATGTTTTTCTGCACTGGCTGGTGGGTATGAGTGGGCAGGGCTCGCCTTCACTCATGCACACACTACAGGGAAAATTGTTTCCGCTCTTCGCTTTGTGCACACATATTATGTACATGGAGATGCTTTTTGTACACAGCTGATTTATGAGGCAGATTTCTCTGCAGCATAATGTGTGTTGATTATATCAGTAAATTAGAATAGAAGTCCTGGAGTGGGCTTGTTACAATGTTATCATCATTCTCTTGTTTTCCTCACACTTCGGAATGGAACGTTGAGAAGTACAAGTCTAGTTTGTAAAATATCAGAGGCACTAAATTGGGTCTATTTAGATTTTACTCAAGGATGAAGAATGAGAGGGTTCTCTTAAAGTCAAAGCTAAGCAACTAATTAATAGTGCTACTTCATGGGCCAAATGTACAGGAATAGCATTAAACTTTCTTGGAATCCTATATTAGAGACGGAAAGGCCTAGATTTCTGCGGAATTCTCTCTGCCTTTTTATGCCTAGATGATTATTTATGGGGCCTATCTTTCTTTTAGTTCAAGTATGAACTTTGTATAAGATATAGGACCTTAGAGACAATTGTTTCAGTCAAAGCAAGCTGCCTATTCTGGAAACAAAAAGCCCCCAGGAAGAGTGGTGCAATAATATAGATAATAAGTTTCTCAGTAAGAAACAGGCCATTTGCATTCTCTGTATTCTAAAACTTTTATCAAGTGACCTGTATACGATTTATTATTTTTTTTCAGAATTAACTCAACAGGGAAGTCTTACTCTGAACGTTTGCAAGTTGGTGCGAGTTTGGCCAGCAGATGGCACCAAATGTTTTTATGAGAAAAAAGCAAGCCCGAGGGAAAAGCTCTTCCAAGTTCTCTTTCCTAGTAAAAATAAGCCTTTTTAAAAAAGTGAGGGCAGCGAGCGACTCACCCACATCCAGGAAGCAGGGGCCTTTCTTATTTGGGATCTCGTTGGCAGTTCACAGTGGCAGTTTGGGGTGAGTTATTCCCTTTAAGTTTGTTAAAAAGGAAGTACAGATGAGATGAAAGAGAGGAAATAAGACTCTATTGCGTTTTGCATCCTAATTACAATCCAATTTCTCGGCCCACAAACTCCCATCAACCCATTCTAGGCCTGTAGCACAGAGGGAGCTGGGCAAAGGGCTGTGGGCTGTTCGGGGCTCAGTTTCCTAAGTTCATTATTTGCTGGATATTTCTTTTCAGATTCCAAAGCTAGCTTTTAGGATTTGGCTCTGTTTGAAGACGAGAGTACTCTACAGTGACCTTAGTGAACCAGGCTATTCTGGAGAGGCACACACCTGCTTTGAGACATGTGTGGTGACAGCTGTGACATTTTTTCTGCCTCTGCTCATGGCCACCAAAAGGAATGCTGCAAAACCAAATATCCTGATAATTACTGGCAAATTTATGCCAAGTTTCTATTCTTGTAAGATGTAAAAAATGAAATGAAAAGGTCTCTTCATTCATCCGTTCATTCATTATGTCAATGGGACTGTCGTGCTAGTGCCATGCTTAAGGACGGAAGACTTGTGTCTCCAGCTTTCAAGGAGTTAATTGTCCAGTGGAATAACCAGATTCTCATCACGTGCCCCGACGAACCTACAGTAACGAACTGAGGCAGGCGTTTTGGAGAAGAACACAGTCCCAATGAAGATGCTGTTGAACAAATGAAGTTGGTGGATAGGGCAGGCGGTGTTCACTAAGGAGGGATTACTGAGTTGAGTTTGAAGGGGGAGGAAGGAATGGATTGGGAAAAACAAAAAGGTAGGAAGAGCCTTCAGACCAGGGGATAACAAGTTCGGAGGCCTGGAGATGGGGAATGGGAAGTCAAAGACCCTGAGTTACAGGGAAGAAGCATAATACGGGAGGGGAGGATGGGTTCTCATATACATGTGGAAACACATTGGGTTTTTTTTTTTTGCAATCTTAAAGCCAATGCACATCCTCCTACCCCCACGCACACACCCAAAGCTCTGCCAATCATCTGACCTCCAAATGACTGAACTCCACTTTTGTAGGTAGTTTGTGATATTGTTGACTAAGAGCCAGAATACAAATATTTCCTAAAAGCCTGAGTATTTTCCTTTCCCCAGGACACTGACCTGTTCAAATAGATACAAGGAGCTTTAGGCCACAAGGAAAAGCCATAACACAACACTGTTGTAGAGAGCATAACCCTAAGCAGTCCCTTTTCTCTTCCATTAAGGAGATGTGAACCCATGAATTGATCAAGGTTTAAAAATAATTCCAACTTTCTGTTCAATCCAACATAGATTGAGAATCCCTCATCTGGAAATCTGAAATTAAAATCAAAATACTTCCCTAGCACTAATATAATACAAGTGTAAAATTCTGCATTGATTTTTTTTGCATAAAATTGTTTCAAAATATTGCATAAATTTGCTATCAGTGTGTGGTCTATAAGGAATATCTGAAACAAATGAATTTCATGCTTAGACTTGGGCCACTATACAAATATTTCCTAATCTTAAAACCCAAACCATTTTTTGTCCTAAGTATTTTGGATAAGTAATATTGTCATGCTTTGAATATGAGATGTTCTGTGGGCTCACGTGACGTGACGATTAGCTTTAATTGTCAGCTTGACGCAACAGAGAATCACCTGGGACTGTCGTAGCTCAGGATGGCCTTTGGGTGCATCTGTGGGGGATTGTCTTGATTACATTAATTGATGTGGGAAGACACAACCCACTGTGCATGACGCCATTTCTAGGCAGGGGATCCAAGCCATAGAAGTGCAAAAAGAGTGCTGGGGGCAGGCATGCATGCAGTTATTGTCTCTGCTCTTGACTGTGGATGTGACCAGCTGCTGCAAGTTCCTCCCTTGACTTCCCCTCAGTAATGGACTGGAGCCTGGGATTGAAAGCCAAGCAAACCCTTCTCTCTTAAAGTTGCTTTTGTCAGGGTATTTTATCAAAGCAACATAAATGGAATGAGGACATGTGGTAAATGTTTGGTCCCTCGCTGATGGCACTATTTAGGAAGTTCTGTGAACTTTACGAGGGAGGGTCTATCTGGAGGAAATAGGGCACTGGGGTGTGTTCACAGGGCTATATCCTGCCACAGCTACTCCCTCTGTTTCTCTCCCTCTCTGCCTCATGTCTATCAAGAATACAGAACAGCCTCTGCCACATGCTTCTACAGTCTTGATGTTCTGGTGAACCCGCATGGGGACAGGCAAACATGGTCTGAATCCACTGAAATGAGCCCAAACAAATATTCCCTTTCTTTTACATCATTTTCACAGGGAATTTTGGTCATAGCAACAAGAAAACTGATAAAGATACTGATCCTGTCACATCGCGCCTTAGTTATCTTTGCATTGCTAGGATTAAAATTCCTGGCAAAGGATTTGAAGAGTCTCAGCCCCGCAGGTCAGGGAAGGGATGGCGCAGCAGTGAGTGGGAAATGGAGACAGTGGACATCAGGAGGCCAAGAATGAGGAAGACCCAAGAGAAGGAATAACCTTCAAAGGTTTACCTCCCAGGGACCTGCTTCCTCAGACTAGGCCCTCCTAAAGGGTTCCACAATAGTGCTAGCCCAGCTGAGAAGCAAGACGAAGGGAGGACATTTGAAATTCAAACTACAGCACTGTGCCCTGACTCCCAAAAGGTCATAGCTATTTCATGATGCAAAATACATTTAGTTTAACTTCAAGTGTCTTAAAAGTTTCAGTTGTAGCAGGCGTGGTGGCGCACACCTTTAATCCTAGCACTTGGGAGGCAGAGGCAGGTGGATCTTTCTGAGTTCAGGGCCAGCCTCATCTACAGAGTGAGTTCCAGGACAGCTGGGACTACAGGGAGACCCTGTCTCGAAAAAGACAAAAAAAAGAAAAAAAAAAAGTTTCAGTTGTTCAAGAGTTCACTTTCAGAGTCCCCTCCAAGACTCAGGCAAACGCCTAACTGTGAGTCCGTATAAAAATAAAAATGAAAGTTACAGTCAATATGTAATGATACAGAATAAACAATTTCATTCGAAAAGAGAGGAACAGGAAGACAGCAAGAAAAGATTGGACTAAATCATGACTGAAGCCCTGCAGGAAAAATAGTAAACTCTACTTATGAGAGTTTAATGAAAGTGTCTTTAGGAGCTATCCAAAACTGTTGTCATCTCCAACATTCTAGAGTCTCTATTACAACTAAAGCTTCACCTTCAAAGCTGTGTACAGAACCCTGCTGAGAACTCCCTGTGAGGTGTCCTCCCCTATTGCACAGTGTCTGGCCTCCCAGCCTTGCTCAAAATATCTTGGGGGAAGCTTCCGTGATCCTATAACTTTTGCCTTTGGCAATGCCCACAAAACAGCATCACATGATAAATTCCCCGGGGAATTAACAAAGCCTATGGATGTGCAAGTCACTTTTATAAAATGTCCAGTGTTTGCATAAAATTGATGCCAACCCTCCTGTGTAGCATAAGTCATCTCTATACTCTGTACTTCCTATCATATCCAGCACATTGTAAATGCCATATGATTAGTAATATAGCATTGTTTAGGGAATAATGACATGAGGAAGAAGTTTATATGTTCAGAAGGATTTAATTAGAAGGAGGAACCTATTTTATAGCTGTGGTTGGTTGAGTCCATGGATATAGAACCTGTGGGTAGAGAGTACAGACTATAAATCTTGAGAACTGGGACTTAAAATTTCTAATTCTCCAGCTCGATGCATCCCCGTGCCATGAGGAGAGACCACACTATAAGGAGATTTCAGCATTGCCAATGGCCAGTAGCAGACTCGAAAGCAAGCATCTGACTTCTCTTGTTTCTGTGGGGAAGGTGTTGAGCTCAACAGCTTTAGGGTCTCTGCAACTTCTAATCTTCCACATATCCAGGAGATGAAATGAGGGTTGAGGAGAGGAGAGAAAGGAGAAAGGAGAGAAAGGAGAAAGCTACAGGGAAGTATTGTGAGCTTCCACGTATTCTTTAATTCTTCCAAACCCAAGGAAGGACATTATTTTCATTGCATGTGAGGAAATAGAAGTTCAGAGAGGTGAACTAATTGCCCAAGTCAACAAGCATCTAAAAAGCATTCACACCCAGAGCTACCTGTCTCTAAAGTCATGCATTTTATCCAGTTCACCTTGTACCTTGTTGTAAGGGAAACTGGGTTTCCAACAGTGTGGTTAGGAGTTTTTCCTTCCTCAACCTTTGGACAACCTCTCTGGGTTCCCATGTGTGTCCCATGTTGCTTGGGTCCTTGGCTTCCTCATCCCATCATGAGACTTCACATGGCCCTCTTCACTCCCATAGTTCCAGTTTGTTTCCTTTCACAGAAACATTGTCAGGAGACTGGGAAGTGCCCTGGGTACACAAGCAGGCATCCAGAACTGTGTTCTGATACCTTGCTACTCTGATAAATAGGTATGTTAATGGGAGAAAGATAAGGCTACAAGAAAGCCTTGCGAAACTTTGGAAAGAAATAATTATCACTTGAACCTAATAGCTCTAAAGCATTCCCATAAATGGTGAGTTCAAGGTTGCCCATCGCTAATTCATCACAGACTGTACTGTGACCCCAGGAGAGCAGAGTCTGATCTCTGTGGCAGAAATGAGAGTGTCAGAACTGAGGGGAGAGAGAGTCACACATCTCCCTTCTCAGGGGCCACTGGGATCACTCAGTGTAGGCTAGGACCTGGATAGAGACCAGAATGGCAGTGAACTAAAAAAGTGTTGGAGCAAGCGTGTGGACACGTGTGTAATTCAGCACTTGAGAGGCTGCGACAAGAAGATCAAGAGTTTGAGGTTTGGTTTATGTAAAGAGACTCTGTTTCCAAAAAGACATTTTGTATTACTCAGAATTTTAGCAAGAAAAAGATGATCAATAGAAAAATTTGAAAATACACAATTATTCTTCTTCATCACTTAACTGTTTGCCTTTTGCTTGATGGTTGGGAAGCCCTGTGGTTTGTGGGAAGATGGCACACAGAGCTGGAAGATCTGGACCACAGTTTTCATCAGATTGAGACTCAGTTTCTGCCTCCACCCTTGCCCTCTCTCCTTTTTTTTTTTTTTGTCTTTTCGAGACAGGGTCTCCCTGTAGCCCCAGCTGTCCTGGAACTTACTCTGTAGACCAGGCTGGCCTTGAACTCACAAAGATCTGCCTGCCTCTGTCCCCAGAGTGCTAGGATTAAAGGCATGTGCCACCACGCCCGGCTGCCCTCCCTCCTTTTTAACCAACTTCGTTGAATTACAGTTTACACATAATAAAAATTCAAAGATCCATTTGGTAAATTTTGACCTGTGAGTACCTAAATCATTATGTGCAAACACCATCAGTCCCAACATTTCACCCTTGTCCCTCTGCCTGCCAATCATTCTCCATTCTTCAACCCCAGGCAGCAACTAACTGATCTGCTTCCTGTCAGTCCAGATTTGATTAACCTGTTTCAGAAATCTACATATGGAATTGCACAATGTGTTTCCTCTTCTGTCGGCCTGTGTTATTCAGCATATTTTTGAAATTTCTTCATGCTTGTGTATGAATCTGTATTAGTCACTTTTCTGTTGCTGTGATAAAACACCATGACCAAAGGAACTTATAAAAGGAAGAGTTTATTTGATCTTACAATTGATGGTTCCAGGGAATTAGAGTCCATTGTGGTGGGAGGCATGGCGGCTGGATCTGGAGCAGCAAGCCGAGGGTCACATCTAGCAAAGAGCACAGGAAGCAGAGAGAGAGAGACTGGAGACCACGAGGCTTGTTAAATTCACTAAGCCCGCCCCCAATAACGTACTTCCTCTAGCACGGCCACACCTTCTAAGACCTCCAAAAACAGTGCCACCAACTGGAGACAAATGTCTGAATACTTACAGCCTATGGGGGACACTCATTCAAACCACCACAGAATCCATACTTAATTTTTTCTACTGTATAGAACTCCATTATATGGTGAGGCCCCTGAGAGTCACTCACCTTTTGATGGCCCTTTGGTACTTGTCTCTTAACAATAAAAGCTGAACATTCATGCAATGATATTTTTGTAGTTATGTGAATTTGCTTTTATTGAGTAAAATCATGGAAGAGGAATCACTGACTTTTAAGGTAAGCATGTCTTTAAACTTATGAGACGTGGGGCTGAAGAGGTAGTTCAGTGGTTAAGAGCACTAGCTGCTCTTGCGGTTTTCAGCACCCAGTTATATCTGTTGCCCACTTTGGCTTCTGTGGGCATTGTATCCACATAGTGCACCTACATACATACAGACAGAATACTCATATTCATAAAATAAAAATCAATAAATTGAAAACACCTTACAAGACATGACCAAACATTCCCCAGATTTACTGTTTTATGACTATTCTGCCAATACTGATGTAGGTTGTTTAAATGTCAACCATTCTAGGGCATATAAGGTTGTATTGAATTTTCACTGTGACTCTAACCTTTATAGTAAAAATTAACATGGCAAATTACAGTTAGAATAGCGTTAGAACTACTTCTGCACTCCAATAATGAACAACACACACACACAGACATACAAACACGCACACACACACACACACACACACACACACCCTGCTTTGATTTGCTAATTGTTAGGAGTGTTTTAGTCTATGTTCTGAAGTTGTTTACCTGTAGTTTTCATTTCCTGTCTTGTTATTCAGATAATGTTGACCTCATATAAGAAATTGGAAAACTAGAGAAAATGTGGTACATCTACACAATGGAGTTTTATGCAGCAGTAAAGAAAGACGACATCGCGAGCTTTGCAGGAAAACGGCTGGAGCTAGAGGACATCATGCTGAGTGAAGAAACAGTCCCAGAAAAACAAACGATGAATGGTATCCCTCATCTGTGGATGCTAGTGCCAATTACCTAGTTGTAAGTATTTCTTGTATAGGGCCCCCTGAGCTTTTGTCCAAAGCAGTTGGGCATGATGCATATTGGAAACAACAACAACAACAACAACAACAACAACAACAGAAAGGACTGCATCAATGAACTGACTGAAACAGTGAACTTCTGCTCAAAACAGTCAACTTCCTCATGGAGAATATTGAGAAAGACTGAGAAAGAGATGAAAAGCATGTTTGGCAGAATGCATGAGCTCTGGCAGGGTGGGGGAATGGGTGGGAACACGGGTCTAGATTTGTTAAAAATAAATAAATAAATTAATTAGTTAATTAAAATAAATTTAAAAAAGAAATTGGAAAACATTTCCTCTTGATTTTCTAAAAATTTTATATGGAATATTGAAAAGCAGACAATCATGAATTCAGTTTCTGTAATGGATAGGGCTGTGATATTTGTTTTTCAGCATCCTCCTACAGCAGTGAGGTATATGTTTGTAAAGAGTTGACACCAGAATCAGGAGCCCACTGTTGAGATGCCCATGCCTCCATCCCTAAGGTCAAGCACAGCTGTCTGGTGACCAGAGTCACTCCTTGAACTGTCTTCTCAGGCTCTTCACCATCTCACATTTCCTGAGATCACCCATTTTTCCTTGTGTGTGCTTTGCTTATTTAATTATTTTTGTGTAAGCTTTAAAATAATTATTTATTTTTAATTTTATGTGTGTGAGTGTACTGCCTGCATGTATGCAAGTATACCTATGTCGTGCAATGGCCCCTATGGTCAGAAGATCCCCTGGAACTGGAGTTATGGAGGCTTGTTAGCCATCCTGTGGGTGCTGGGAACTAAACTCACGTCCTTTGGAAGATCAGTCAGTGCTCTTAACTGCTTGAGCCATCTCTCCAGCTCCTCTTGTGTATGAATTTTGATCATTTGTATTTTTTAAGAAACTTCAGGTTCTTTGAAGAGCCTGTCTTAAAGCTTGTCCTAGAGGCTAAGAGATTTCATTAGAATAAAATAAAGCTAAGTCAGTGGATAAAACAAGTTTTAAAAAGTCATAGATTTGCATTTCAAAGCCATTAGTAAAGAATTAGAAAACATTATTGACCAACACTGAGTGCAACATGATTTTGTGTAATTATGCTTTCTGTTCCTGGAAACCGATCCTGAAAGTCAAATCAGTTTTGACAAGTACAAATAGATGTCAATTAAATATTCTGAGTATGGAAGCATCATTTCATGGAGACAAACGTGTATAGAGTATAGATTAAATATTGAAAAATATACTATTAAAATTGATAACATAAAAATCTGTTGAGAAGCTCAGGACTGCTGTTGCTTACAATAAGCCACTCTTTCCATCTGGGAATAAAAATCTGCCCTTTGAAATTTTTGTACCAGAACTCTGCATATTCTCAAACTAGGCGACCACCCTGTGAACTTTACACATACTTCCGCTTACACCATCTCTGATGCATTCGCTTAGCAAAGTATTTTAGTTACCTGCTATGGAATTACTTTCCAAACTAAGATGTCCATGGTCCCTGTTCATGTAGAGTTTGACATCTTGTAGGGATGACAACACTAAACAAAAATACATTTATGTGTCTATGAACTGTAAGAAGAAGAAACTGTTATAAAGCACAAGAGTTTCATTTAAAAAGCTGGACCTGGATTGGAGGCTAAGGGATGGGTAGCTCTAAGAGCTTGTAGGAGTTAACTTAGTAAAGGGTGCTGAAAGTGTCAAGAGACAGAAAGAATAGTGTGAGGGCCCTAGGGACCACAGAACCAGAGAGCCACAGAAGGTGAGATAGTGAGGAAAACAGAGGAGAGTCAAGCTACCACCCTGGGCAAGCAAAAGGCTTTGATCTTTTCCCTGAAGGTAATTAAAAGCAACTGAAGGATATACACATGGGGGCTGCACAGTTAGATTTATGTTTTAAAAGACAGTAGCAAAAGACAAATCAAATATTATCTTTTTACAAACAATAAAGGACATGAAAATACAGGATCAAGGACTATAAAAATCTGAACACAATGTGACACATACATACATACATGCATACATACATGCACATACACACCATGCACAAATATAACACATATACACACCCATGCATTCATACACCCATACACATACAAATATGTAGACATAACACACACATACACACTCACATAACACTCTCACATACATATACACATACACACATGCCTTAGAGAAAAATATAAACATTACTGATAGAAAATTTTAAGTCTCAATGTACTTTCATAGTTTGGAAAGCTCAATATCATAAAGATGGAAAATGTTTCCCATATGACTTACAAATTCAATATAATCCCATTTGTCCTATAAAGGTACTCACATGGCCACTAAATCTACAAAAAGGTGCTCAGCCTCATGTACATCCTGGAAAAGCTGAGGATCACCAGACATTAACAATGCTGACAGCCATCTTGCGTTGCTATTGCCTGGTCCATGCTCTTGGCCCAACTCTGGGACTCCTTCCCTAGAATGGTGATGGCATGAACTCTCTACCCTGGTGCCTATTTCTTCTACTGCCCAGCACCACAGGGGGTGGATGTGCCTCTTTACAGCATGGAAATACAGAGTTATGCTCTGCCAGCTCAGGGTGAATGACCAAGGAAAAATACATCCGTTTCCTCTCCTGTGATGGAAAAATTCTGAGATGGGCTCCCCAAAGTGGAGCTGTTCACTTTATTACACCCCAGTCTCCCTCCTCTGCCCTCCCTACTTTTCTTCTTGAGGCTATTTTCCAAATAAGCCACCTGCTCCTTGTTTTAGGTTCTGTTTGGGGTGGACCTAAGCAAGTACATGACAGAATGGCCAAGATCACAGCAGAAAGAGTGAGTGGAGCTGGAGGAAGGCCACACACAAAACTGAAGCAATTTAAGAAAAGCTTGACACTATCTCCTAAATTTGAAAGTTTTCATGTCCTATAGCCCCAAAGTTCCATCCAAGAGGTGGGTTTACTAAGAAAGAGGCATAAATGTAAATAAAAGAGACATACATGGATAGTCATAACAGAATCAACCTAGGCCACTCTGGCAGGATGGTGTGGGTTTTGTGGTAGTGGCAGGCATCAGTCTAGGAATTCCTGCATTCTCCTGAGGCAACTTTGTTCACTCTGAGCTGGGTAATACTTGTAGCTCTGAGCTGGGTAATACTTGTAGCAATGGAGAATAATGAGTGGATGTAAGATACAAGGCATTTCTGTGATGATAGTGGTGTATTAATTACTTTTCTCTTGGCTGTGATCAAATACCTGATGAGAAGCAATTTAAGGGAGGAAGGATTTATTTTGGCTTACCATTCAGTGTAGTCCATCATGGCTGGAAAGTTACCATGTCAGGTGTGAGGCTGCTGGTTACATTGTGCTTCTACCGCCACGAAGCAGAGAGATGAACGCCAGCACTCAGTTTGCCTTCTCCTTTGTACTTGGTCCAGGACTCCAGGCCTTGGAACAGAGCTGTCCATATTTAGGGAGTGTTGTTCCACCTCTTAGACTTGCACACAGGTGTGTCTCTTAGTTGACTCTAGATCCAATCAAGTTGACAACCAAGTGTTGGAGGGGGAGAGTCCCAGAGGATTTGGAAGGGGGGAATGGGTAGATATGATCAAAATATATTATATACATGTATGAAATTCTCAAAGAATAAACTTTGAAATGTTTTTTAAAATTGACTGTCACAATTGGATGTGGGATGAAATTCAGAAACTTATCATCTGTAACTAGACTTTGGGGCAGTGTATCTGGAAACATGATGGTGCCATTTAGCAGAACAGAGGGTACAATGGGGGGTGGGGTTTGGATGTGGATGTTGGACCTGCTTTAGATACATTGACTTTTAGACACAGGTTTGAATCTGGAATAATCCTCACAGACTTGTGTTTTGAATGTTTGGTGCTCAGTTTGTGGGGCTCCTTTGAAGGCTATGGAGCCTTTATGAGGTAGAGCCTATCTGTCAGAAGTGTGTCACTACAATGGGCCTCTGAAGACTAGACCTGCTCTTGGTTCCTGTCTAGCTTACTCTGCTTCCTGTCTGCCACCATGTGAACGGACTTCCAAGCACTGCATGCTTCCGCTGCCCCAACAGACTGAAATCTCTCTTGAGCCTTGAGCGCAAACAAACCTTTCCTTCCTTTAGTTGTTTCTATCGAGTATCTTGATCACAGAAGAGTGAAAGTAACTAAGGCAGGTGCTTGGGGGATGGCTGGCTAAGAGCTGGAAGAACTCATTGTGGAAGATCCGGAAAACAAACATTTTAAGTCACTGGAGGAGACTGCTGAGAGACAGGAAGATGAGAAGAAATGTGGCTCTAGAACCTAGTCTTAATAAACCCCAAACTTTACTAGGTGGGGAAGAAAGGACAAGCAAAGGACATCTAGGAGTTGTCAGAGCAACTGAAGAAAGCCAGCAGCACATGGCAGCAAGGAGGTGGAGAAGAGAGGTGTCTGGAGCACACTAAGCACACAGCTCAGTGCTTAGTGTGCTTAACACTGGAGAAGATATGGGTGACCTTGAGTGCCTCTCCTTGCCCCATGCTGTGATGTAGCCATTGAAGGAGATGATCCAAGGGGAGACAATGGAGAAAGCAAATACGTTAAATATTAAAAATTTCCATCAGATATGAAGAGATAGGAGACGCTGTGAAGACATTTTCCTTACTTTTTGTTCTGAGCCAAAAGCAACTTAAAAATGGGAAAAGGCTGGTGGAAAGGATTGAAAATAGATAAGTAAAAACTTGCAACACATGTAATGAGAAGCTAAGAGGCTATAGGGCTCAGAGCACACAGAGACAGGGCAGGTGATTTTCTGACACTAGACAAAAAAGTATTTCTCATTCAGCAATGCCAAAATTTTTTGTTGCAAAGGTAATTGCAGCAATTGCTTTTAGTCTGTATTCTTCCTTTGAATAATTTCTTTCACTGAATTACAGCTTGTTAAAGTTATAGGAGATGTTAGAAATTACTTAGCTCATCTATCTACTTTTTCAAATTTTAAAACCAAGGGCTGGAAAGGATGTGATTGTACCAGACATGGATTTGAGTCCCAGGGACCCTTTTCATCCTGCATCATTGTCAATGGGTCACTAAGCATTCTTGAGCCCAGGTTTCTTCATTGAATATGTGGACCATAATTAACTTGGAAAAGGATGGTCTGCTTTTGTTATTGTTGATCCTGCTTTCATAGGATTTTGCTTCTCTGGTCACCAACCTTTGTATCCACAGCTTACAGGCATTCAAGTTGAAATGAACGAGGCCACTTGGTCACAATACAGCAATTGAAGCTGCAACACTGTATTTGAAATATAAGCATGTGATGGTTTTTTAGATGGCATTTTAAAAGGCAGACCAGGGGCCGAGGATATGGCTTAGTGGGTAAGCATTACAGCCTGAGTTCATGTCCCTAGATATGGCTACATGTATCTTTACCTTAAGTTCTTGGTATAGGTGGGACAGAGACAGGTGGAAATGCTGGGGCTTGCTGGCTATCGGCTTAGCTGAAAAAATCAAATTCCAGGTTCAATGATAGACCTTGTCTCAAAGGAATAAGGTGGAGAATGATGGAGGTCTCCACTGTCATCCCCAAGGATACGTGCACGTGTACACCCATGTGTACATACAATACACATACATGCATACACATACATGATAGACTACAATATTGATATTTAGACTTAGGTCTCTACCTAAGTGGCCCCATCAGGGCCTCAGAGCCCCTCTGGAGGGCACAGGCCTACTTTGCACTTGCTGATGCAGTGTCTGATGAGCCCAGTGGTATATAAAGATAAAACAGTTTTCATGAGGACCCTTAGGCTACTGAATCAATTCTATTTTTCCTTTGTCTCTCTCTTTCTCTCTCTCTCTCTCTCTCTCTCTCTCTCTCTCCCCTCCCTCCATCTCTTTCTCTCTCTGCTTTTTTTCTTTCTTATTTTATTGATGCTCTAAACATTTGTTATGAAATAATTTCAGATTTATAACCGAGTTATAAAAATAGTTTTCAAAAACTTCTATTATTATCTTCCCAGTTTGCACAAATGTAACCATATTATAACCAACAGCCCGTATTCAAATTACACCAAATCTGATAGCAGTGTTCTTTCTGTGATCCAGGATCCAAATGAGTGTTGGAAATTATATTCAGTTGCACAACTCCCATCTGGGAATCACTCTTTCTTTTTCACAATCTTGACACTTTTGTGAACTTGTCTGTTTTTTCTCAAGATTGGATTCAGGTTACACATCTCTCTTGTAGACAGCAGGAGGTACTTATTCACCACAAATCTGCGTTCTTTGTGGAAAGCACACTTCTTTAGAGAAAAAGAATCTGCTTCATGCTCCATGCCTGGAATTATAGCATGGTCCTTAAAGCAACTAATGTAGTACTTATGAATCTACTTACAGGGTTTTCATGAAATCATTTTTTTAACTTTTTTTTAAATTTCTGTATGTGTATGAATGTACTGTCTGCATGTAGGTCTGTGCGCCAGCGTCGTGCAATGCTGCGGAGCTCAGAAGAGGGTGCTGGATTCCCCTGGAACTGGAGTTCTCCTGGAATTGGAGTTTCAGATGGTTCTCAGCCGCCATGTGGGTGCTGGAGATCGAACCTGGGTCCTCTGTAAGAGCGGTCGGTGCTCTTAACCGCTAGGCCATCTCTCCAGCCCATGAAATCATTTTAAGGGACAGTGAACTTTAGTGTTATGTTGTTTAATATGCTACCCAAACAGTTGGAGATCTAGAAATGTCAGGTCTAAGTTCCTCTCATCTGTTATCATAAATTCACAAAAATCAGACCTAAGTTGTCAAAGACTCATTTTTAGATCAGGTACTGAATAAGCCCAAATTCCCATAGTCTACAGTCACCTGTAACTCCACAGTATAATGGTTCTATATGCCAAATGAATGAGCAGTCAGTCATGAAACACCTTGGAGTGACTGACTTCTAGGAGACTTAACACATTAAAAATGACCCAAAATGGGCTGGCAGAGAAGAAAACCAAAATGCTTCAGATGGAGATCACATTACATGGGAGCAGTGAAAGATTAGACATCACAGAAGAAAAAACTAGTGATTTTTGAGACATATCAATACAAAGTATCCAAAATGAACCTCAATGACAGGAGACTCAAAGGAAAAGAGAACACTAGTCTTTGGGACAAATTCAAACAATATAATCTATGTATGTAATGTCCATGAAGAAGAGAAAGTGTTTAAAAAATAATGGCTTGCTGGGGGTGGTGGTACATGCCTTTAATCCAGCACTTAGGAGGCAGAGGCAGGCACATCCCTGTGAGGTGGATGCCAGCCTGGTCTACATAGTGAGCTTCAGGACAACTGGGGCTACAGGGAGACCCTGTCTCAAAAAGACCCCCCCCCAAAAAAAAGGACTAATGTTGGGCTGGAGAGATGGCTCGTGGTTCAGAGCACTGGCTTCTCTTGCAGAGGACACCGGTTTGATTCCCAGCACTCACATGGTAGCTAACAGCTGTCCATAATTCCAGTTCCAGGGAATCCAACTTTTTTCTGACTTCTGTGATCACGACATGACATGGATGTATTTACACACATACACACAAAGTAAAATAAAAATCTAAATAATGGTTAATGTCATTATACAGATCTTGTTTAGGCAACCATATTGTTGATATTTCATGAGTGCAGCTGTCCTGTCTGGAAGACACTATCTAGCAGCAGGTGTCCTGGTGCTCTGACTCTTAAAATCTTTCTACCTCCTCTTTTGAGTTGTTCCCTGAGTGTGTGTGTGTGTGTGTGTGTGTGTGTATGTGTAACAATAATTATAGGAATCATGAATTTGGGTGGCTATAGGAAAGGAACAAGACGAGCTGGAGGAGGGAGAGAGACATGGAAATATTATATAGTACTCATTTATGAAAGTCTCAAAACCTTTTTAATGGTTGAAAATTTCTATGATGAAAACCATAAACCCATATTTCAAACAAGCTCAGAAAATCCTGAACAACACCAAGATAAAGAAACATGTGCCAATGCTTTTAAAAACTATACATATTGGGACTGGAAAGATAGCCCAGAAGTTAAGAGCACTGACTGTTCTTGCAAAGGAGCCAGGTTCAATTACCAGCACCCCCATGGTTGTTAACAGCAATGCATAACTCCAGTTCCAGGGGATCCAATGCCCTCTTCTGGCCTCCATTATCATTGTGTGCAGATGGGTATACTTGGATACATGCAAGCAAAACACTCATGCACATAAAATAAAAATTAAAAAAGAAACTTTGTACGTACATGTATACATATTTATGTATCACAAAGAATGAAGTTATTTAAGGAGAATAGGCACTAAATGTGATGATTGATCTTTATTGTCCATCTAATAGGATTTAAGATCATCTGGAAGCAAATCTCTAGTCATGTCTGTGAGTTTCTGGATTAGGATAATTGAAGTTTGAAGACCCCTAAATATCAGCAGACACAGTGCATGGTTTGTGGTTCGAATGAAAAGGAGAAAGCGAGCGAGTGCGGCCTTTACCCTTCTGAGACAATATGAGCATCCCTTTGGTTTGTGCCTGCACTTGGGTCAGAATACACCCGGGTGTCTTAGAATGGAATTTTCGCACTTGTTTTCTGTTTCACTTTCACACTGTTTAGGATTGTTAAGTAAGGATTCTCTCTTCCTTAGCCACCAGAAACCCTGTGCTTCCTCATCAGAGTCAGTTATTCATGGGGGGAGTACACGCAGGTTACACACTTTGGCTGCTTCAGGGCCTCACTCAGAACAATCACCCCACTGGGATGCGAAACGTTATACAACAGGTTGACTCCCCACAGGATTTTACTGTGGGGAAAGCGGATCCTCACTGCAGGCAACAGTTAGCTCACAGGCCTCCAACTTAAGATTCTCAAGTGGCTTTTGGGATGTTCCATAGCTTGACATAGCAGCTTTAAACCAGTGTCCGCTAGCTTATTTTCTGAAATCTGTAGACTTCTTGGGTTCCTGTTGCTGTCGAGGACTGAAGTCAGGTCTTGACAGCCATTGGACGATACTGATGATGGCTGGGCTGACCATGGGTGTGCTGTGCGATGGCTGCTCACAGGCCCAGCCTTGGCAGGAGAGGTGCACAGTACAGCACAGTGGGGCGCTGGTGGCAGCCACATTTCAGCAGTGCTCCCTCAGCCCCTTTCTCCAACCGTGGCAGCCAGGGTGCCCAGGCCTGAGTAATCTTCTTTTTCATGGTCAAGGGGTCTACTTGGCTGTCTTGGTGTCTGCCGTTTTCATATCTCCCTCGTGGCCAGGGGGAACAAGTAATGAGATACCTTACCAGAGTCATGTTTTACGTCTTTGTCGTGAAAGCCACTGCTTCTATCACCCGGCAGCTGCTTTTACTTGCCAACTCCTGAGTTCAGAATTTTGAGATCAATACAGAAGCACCTAAGGTCAGGAAAATATTCCTCCTGCGTGGGGAGGTTCTTCACATAGTCTTGCTCTCACACTCAGTGTCTTGGACCTACCTGGCCTGCCCCAGCTCTAAGGCAGGCTGCCCAAACATGCCTCATTCTTCTGCCATCTTTCTTCCTAGAGATCTTTTTAAAACAGTATTTTTGTTACTTCTTTGAGAATTTTATACAATGTATTTTGATCATACACAGACCCCTCCCCAATCTTCTCCCCTGTCACTCCCTACCTACTTCCTGGCCTCCATTATTTTTAAACATTTTATTATTTTTTTCATTTTATGTGTATTAGTGTATTGCCTGCATGTGTGTAAGTGCACCCGTATCATGCCATGCCATGGGAGTCCGAAGAAGGTGTTCAGAAGGTGTTGGAGTCCCTTGGAACTGAAGTTATGGACAGTTGTTAGCTACCATGTGGGTGCTGGGAGTTGAACCCAGGTCCTCTGCAAGAGCAGCCACTGCTCTTAACCGCTGAGCCATCTCTCCAGCACCTCCACTTTTAAATAACATTTTATTTATTATTTTTATGCCCTCCATTTTAAAAAAGTCTTTTGAATCTAATTTATATCCTCCAAATCCTCTTGGATGTGAATCCATCATCTGGAGTATGGTCAACTTACCCTGCAACACACCCTTAAAGAAACTGACTCCGGGCTGGAGAGGTGGCCTAGCAATTAAGAGCGCCAAATGCTCTTGCAGAGGATCCAGGTTCAATCCCCAGCACCCACATGGTGGCTGAGAACCGTCTTTAACTCCAGTTCCAGGGGAATCCGACGCCCTCTTCTGACCTCCGCGGCATTGCACAACATGGGTGCACAAACCTACATGCAGACGGTACATTCATACACGTACAAAATAAATAAAAATTAAAAAAAAAGAAACTGACTCTCCCTCTCCCAGTAGCTATCAATTGAAAATGGCTTCTCAAGCAGGGCCGAGGCCTTGTGATCATCTCCCTGCTTATGCAGGAGCTTTGTCTGCCATGGGTCTGTAAAGGTCTTGTTCATGCTGTCACAACTGCTGTGAAATTGTAAGAGCCAGGTAGTTGATGACAAGGAAACAGAGTTTTCTAGACAGCTGGGAGGTTATTCATATGAACTTACAACAAAGATGACAGCATACATAAGACCTATACAAGCTCAAGCCAGACAAAATCCCAGCATAGAAGTGGGGAAGTGGGGAGAAGCCCCAACTTTAGCTGAAGAACCGTTGGCAACCAATAACTATTGGGAGAGGAGAGTCTGTTTTCTTCAACGATGTGACACTAGATAGGTTAACCAGGCTCTAGATGGACACTTGAGGATTCAAACTTGACTTGAAAGGCCTAAACGTGACAGAGTACACGAAGTCTAGGAGGGGTGCAGATAGGGAAGGGAGTCTAAATAGAATCAAAATATATTGTATGACATTTGTAAAAATTTAATTAAAAATCTTGCAGCCTGACACTGAAGCAGTACTCAAAGGTAAATTTATTGTACTAATGCTTATATGTCTCTCTATATAATGCTATATGTTTGCATATGGTAAAGTTGAAAGATATTTACTTACTTCAAATATAGAGTAATAAAATTTGGCATAAAAGCAGACAAAGGAATAGAATAAAATAGAGAATCCAGAAATGGACTGACATAGATGATACCCTATTTTCCCTGGCAGAGAAAGAGTATTTTAATGTTTTGCAGTATTCCATCTTTACAAGAATCATACTAGATCATATATATGGAAATTCTTTGCTGTTTTCAATGTTAATGTAAAATGTGATCTTAAAGCTTATAAAACTTTGACTATGAATTTCATTAGTTTGGCCAACTAAAGCCTTAACAGTTAGCACCAAGGAGAGTTGGGTTATTTCTACCAGTATATTCTTTCTATTGTTGTTGTTGTTGTTATTGTTGTTGTTGTTGTTGTTTTGGTCTTTTTGAAGCAGGGTCCCCTTGTATTCCTCGCTGACCTGGAACTTGCTACATAGACCAAGGTGGCGTTGAATTCACAGGTAATCTACCTGCCTCTGCCTCCTGAGAGCTGGGATTAAAGGTGTGTGCCACCATGCCTGCCTTTCTAGAGCTGTTTTAAAATACAGTAAGGACTGGTGTCTTAGGAAACCTATTGCAGTTAGTACACTTACGTGTTTATACACTGTGTACATGCCTATTGCAAATAACTTGAATACGAATATTCTTTCTGTTCTGATAAAATATTTCATATGAATCTGTTTTCATCTGTATACTATATATTCTTATCAAATCTGGTAAAATGCCACTGCTTCCATTTTAATTAGCTTCTCTTGGTTCTAAATCATTCTCTGGTATTACAACCCACAAAATTAGATTATTCTGACAGGACTAGATACTTAAAGGCACACATAACTTCCATTTCTGGACCTCATTTTGATTTGTCCTACAATGACTGTCCTTCAAAGTAAATGCACTTATTCTGTGAGGTCACAGATAAGGTCCTTACAATTGCATTTAGAAGATTACACACATCCAACAACACCTGCAATGTAATTACAAGGTAACATCCATTACTCTGGGCCAGGCGGGTCCAACCCTTGTCCTAGGATAGCTCTAAGTGTGACCTATGACATTTGTAGATGCCAATGCCATGACCCAGTGTCAAAAGATTGGACACCCTGATTTTCTATGCATTTAAAAATTGATTTTTAATTCTAAATAGTTTGAAATTACCTATAGAGAGAGAACAGAGAACTCCCATTTATGCCACAGTTTCTCCCACGGTTCATATTTTACATATAGTAAGGCACACATATTAAAATTAGCAAACAGGGCTGGAGAGATGGCTCATTGGTTAGGAACACTGGCTGTTCTTGCAGAAGACCTGAGTTCGAATCCCAGCACCCATAGGGCAGCTAAAAACCATCCCTAACTCCAGTTCTAGGGGATCCAATGTCCCCTTCTGTCCTCCATGGGCATTGCATGACATGGGTACACTTACATACATACAGGCATTGCATGACATGGATACACTTACATGCAGGCAATGCAGGCATACACATAAAATAAAAATAATAATATTTTAAAAAATAAAACAAAATTATCAAACTATTATTGCTACATTATTATTATTACCAAGGCCCACACTTCACTTAAATAAATATCCTTAGTCTTTAACTAATGTCTCTTTTAATATGCTATGACACGTTCAGTCTAATTTTTCCTCAGGCTACTCTGAGCTGTGATACTTTTTCAGATATTCCTTGGCTTTGATGATTTTTGACAATTTAAAGATGTATTTGTCAGGTGTTTTCTAGATATTCCCTCAATTCTTATTGATTTGTTGTTTTCTCATGACAGAGAGGGATCCCAACGTAGAGTGCTTATCATGGATGCGAGTGTTAGGGTGTCTCAGCTCTGTAGGTGCTGACCTTGGTCACCTGAGTGAGAGGTGCTCTCCAACGTATGTAGTTTGTAGTGAACATATTTTGTTTCATAGTTTTTCCAACATTTCTTTATGAGAATTTCAAAACATACTCCAAAGTTTTTATATTTAACATGTAATCCCATGAAAATCTTCAAATTTCTTTCTTTTTTAATAGATCAAATATTACATATGTCTCCTTAACTTTTAAAATTTTTATTTTTATGTGTATGTGATTACGTCTGCATGTAAGTGTACTCATGTCATGCAGTACCCGCAGAGGCCAGAAGAGGGCATTTGATCCCCTGAAACTGGAGTTATGGATGGTTAGCCACCATGTGGGTGCTGTGATGGAATCCAGGTCCTCTGCAAGAGTATCAGTACTCTTAAACCGCTGAGCCATCTCTCTGGCCCCACAGTAGGTCTCCTTCATCTCTATCCCTCTCCTCATCAACAAGATTATGAATTGAAATTGAGTTTTTAAAATTTGTTTTATTTTCTAGGACCACAAGGCTGTGCTAAAAATTTTGTCTGAACGGAATTATTGTCATTCTTGTTGGACAACTTATTAGGATAGCAAAACTGTACTATGAAAAGAATTATTTTACAGTTTACTAAATGAAAAAGTAAAAATTCACCCCTAATGCTTCTGTTAACGAAAAGATCAATGGCTTCCCCTTGGTTAATCCACGCACCCACACAGATTTCTGCATCGTTTTATTCTTCCTTGTCATTTTAGCAGAAATAACTGCTGAAAGAACCTATTTATGGTAACAAATTAGAGCGAAAGCCATTTGATATAGCATTTGCATCCAAATTCCTTCAATTTAATATGTTACATGACAAACATCACCTAGTAATTAATTAACAAAAATATTTTTAGGGCCATATCTTCTACGGTTCCTCTTAAGTGCTTCAAATTCATGAGCACTGAGCCCCAACTTTCATGCAAAAATTCTTTTTTTTTAATTTTTTTTTATCAATTTTATTTATTTCTGTATGTGTATGAATGTACTGTCTGCATGCAAGTCTGTACACCCGTGTCGCGCAATGCCGCGGAGGTCAGAAGTGGGCATTGGATTCCCCTGGAACTGAAGTTCCCCTGGAATTGGAGTTTCAGACGGTTCTTGACCGCCATGTGGGTGCTGGGGATCGAACCCGGGTCCTCTGCAAGAGCAGCCGGCGCTCTTAACCGATAGGCCATCTCTCCAGCCCCCTCATGCAAAAATTCTATCAACTTATTTGAACAGTTTATAGTTTCAAGTCCTATGAGTCACCTGAAAAGTGTTTTCTTTTTTTTTTTTTTATGTGTATGAGTGTACTGTCTGCATGTAGGTTGGTGCACCCGTGTCGTACAATGCTGCAGAGGTCAGAAGAGGGCATCGGATACCCCTGGAATTGGAGTTAAAGACGGTTCTTAGCTGCCTTGTGGGTGTTGGGAATCGAGCCGGGGTCCTCCGCAAGAACAGTCAGTGCTCTTAACCTCTGAGCCATCTCTCCAGCCCCGAAAAGTTTTCTAAGCTGTTCCAAATAGCTCTTAATGGTATCTGTTTTTTCCTTCACTTAAAGGCAACTTGTTTAGAGTGAATTGGTATCTTAGTTTGGATTCCCATCAAAGCAAGGTCAAAGATTCAGTCTTTTTAAAAATAAATTTATTTATTTATTTATTTATTTATTTTTGTTTTATGTGTATGAGTATTTTGCCTCCTTGTATGTAAATGCCTGGGGACATGGGAGGACAGAAGGGGGCATTGGATCCCCTGAATTGGAGTTACAGATGGTTGGTGCCCACCATGTGGGTGCTGGGACTGGAATCCAGGTCCTCTGCAAGAGTATCCAGTGCTCTTAACTCCTGAGCCATCTCTCCAGCTTTCAAAGATTCAGTCTTGATTTCAGTAAGTTTATTTCCTTTTGACCATGGGGTTATAGTGGTAACTTTCTTCTAGCTTGAGCTGTCATAATTATTATTGTATAGTTGATTAGGACCATAAAGGTATATTACAAAGCAATAATTATGTTAGTTTCTGAAAAGAAAAATTACAATGCAAATGCTTCTCTTACTAAATAGCTTCTAATAGAGTGGAAGCAGTGGGAGAGTGAGACTAAGAAACAGGCAAAATCCCCCAAAAGTGGGTGAGTGAGCAGGCATCTGCCTCCCGTGTCCTGTGCAATGCAACTCAGAACTGTCCCACAACCCAGGGGTGCTGTCTCATTCCTGCAACCCCAGCACTTGGGAGACTGAGGCAGGAAGATTGCTGTGAGTTTGAGGTTAGCTCGGCTACATAGTGACTTCTAGACCAGTCTGTGCTACGGAATGGGACCCTATCTCAAACTTCAGAAAAGAAAATACAACAGCAACAACAACAGCAGAACTGTCCCAGAAAGGACAAAGAAAGGGGCACTGTCCTCCTGGCCCCTGTCTCTCATTACTTTCCTTTGATACTCTCAGGCTTCTCTGAACAGAGCAAAGGTCGTAGATGTTTTATGAGCCTTTTTTTATGACTAGACGGTATAAGGATGGGGATGTGGCTCATTGGATAAAAGCACTTGTTGTGCAAGTATGAAGTCTTGAGTTCAAATCCCTGGAACACACATAAAGCCTGATGTGGTAGCTACATCTGTAAACCCTCTGCTCCTATGGGGACATGGGAGGCAGAGACAGGAGAATCCCCTGAAACTCACAGGCCACCTAGCCCAGCATAAGCAGCGCAAAGAGACCCAGTCTCAAGCAAGATGGAAGGTGAGGCTGGATCAACATCTGAGGTTGTCCTCTGACGCTGCCCCGGGCGCTGTGGCTACTGTGAGCTGACACACACACATCGTATGCACACACACCGTATCTACACATATGAAGAGAAAATACTGTACGATATGATGAGGTCTTAGATGTGCCGCTAGGACAGGAAACAGCACTGGGAAAACAGTCATGTTGCCAGTTTTACCATTGATAATAAATTATGGGCTGGAGGGATGGCCTAGCGGTTAAAAGCTCCGACCGCTCTTACAGAGGACCCGGGTTCGATCCCCAGCACCCACATGGCGGCTGAGAACCGTCTGTAACTCCAATTCCAGGAGAACTCCAGTTCAAGGGGAATCCGAGACCCTCTTCTGACCTCCGTGGCATCGCACGACATGGGTGCATAGACCTGCATGCAGACAATACATTCATACACATAAAATAAATAAATAAAATAAAAAAATAAATTATTAAAATTAATTATTTATTTAATGTAATATACAATGAGTGTATTGCCTACATGTATTTAAGTGCACCTGTGTCATGCAATGCCTGAAGTTCAGAAAAAGGCATTGGATTCCCCTAGAACTAGAGCTATGGATGGTTGTTAGCCCCCAAGTAGGTGCTGAGAACCAAACCCAGGGTTCTCTGCAACAGCAGCCAGTGCTTTTAACTGCTGAGCCATCTTTCCAGCTTCATGAGACACATTTTCATTAAAACCTTAAAGCTACACATTTATTTCACTTATTTATAAAGTTATCCTTCCTGTGTGGAGAAAGCCAGTTGCTTTTGTCAAACTTATCAGCAAAATGAAACTTGTTTTGAACAAAAATAGTCTGGCTTCATTTTTAATTCAAATAAATACATTAATACAAGATTAAGAAATGTCATCAAGTATCTCTTGAATTTAATTTGCATTTAATATTGAATAATTATCAAAAATTACCAAATTAATGAGAAATAAATTTCAGAATGCATATTGCAAAATTTTTAAATGATGTATATCCAATAGAATTAATTTATTCATCTTTAGTAAGTTATAAAAAGAAAGTGGATCATGAGACCATTTTTATGATCTAAATTATAAAAGCAGATACCATTTAGCTCGATTTTTTTTTTTTTTTTGGCCTTTTTTGAGGCAGGGTCTCCCTATAGTCCCAGCTGTCCTGGAACTCACTATGTATACCAGGCTGGCCTTAAACTCACAGAGATCCATCTGCCTCTGCTTCCCAAGTGCTGGGATCACAGGTGTGCGCCACCACGCCTGGCATTTAGCTGGATTTTTAAGATGTAGCTGAAGTGAATTTTTTGGTGAAAATCATGGTATATTTTGGTAAGTATATGTGAATTGATTATGTTCTGCTTTAGGGAAAAACTAAATTAGAACCAACTGTAAATATCATAAATAATATAATTTCTAAGTCTCAGCGTAAAGTTTTCCCTGGTGTTAAAAGAGACAGCCACAGAACCCCAAGGATAGATCACCATGAGTGCCCTCGTGCATGCAACTTTATATTTTTTGTCTCTAGGTGTAGAAAGCATTGAACATTTCATAAATAAAATTAGATGAAGACTCATTTCAATTAGCCTATATATTTAATGGCATGCTTTCACAGTGAACATTATTAAATAACATACCAAATTAGAAAGAAACTATGAAAAAGTCACAATTGGAGATTTTGTCCAGCTTCAGGAAATTTGATAGTTCTGGCTGATATTCCAAGTATGTGTATGTGTTTTTGAACTACTGATATAATCAAGAGGGAACTCTAAAAGTAGTGCCACGTGTAAATATATCCATACCATAATAGAAAATATTTTCCCCACCATGTGCACTCATGAACTGCACTTCCTGCTGCTCTCTTAGTAGAGTGTCACCTTCCTGCTCCTCTTTGCAATGTAGCTAAATACCTCATTGCACAAAGCTTCCTGCTAAGCGAAAGTTTGTGCAGCTTAGGAAGGATGAGAGGACTGAAGCCTTTCCACATCCTATGCAATCATCTAGGGGGTACCTCTTTCCCGTTCTCTAAAGGTTCCTTGAACTCTGAAACAATACACCTAAGTAAATGTTGGATGCTTGTGGAAAGGGCTTCTGTGAAAGGAGGTTAGGCCAATCTGGGAAAATATTCCTTGCTCATGAACATCTTGCATTGCCCTGCTGTGGAAACAGCCTGGTGCTCAGATATGCACATGTCCAATTTTACCAGGCATTGCCTGATCTCTGTCCACAGTATGAGCTTACATCTCTATCACCTGTAGAAATTTCCCATCATCAGACCCTTGCCATTTGACATCATCAATTCTGAAATGTTTGCTGATTTGACAGATGAGAATATTACTTCCCAGTTTTTATTTTATGTTTTTCCATTTCTTTTTACAGTGCTGGAGTATATTGTCTAATATTTTAGTAAGTGTGGGCTGTTTGTCTCCTGCTGTGAATCACCCTTTATATCTTTTCCCTGTTTTTGGTGTTTTTAAAGTTAAAATTTGAAGTTACTTATATATCCCCTGTTAATCTTTGGTTTTATAAATCGTGACGATTGTCTTCTAGTGTATCATTGCCATATGGCTCCAGTTACAGACCATCTAATACTACATTATTTTATGCTACTACAACAGTATAATTAAAATAGTTACATTGTGCTAGGCATCTCTGAGGTATTTCATATGTGTTACCTCATTTAATTCCCACAGTATCTCTTTTTATACTTATTATCTTTATTTTATGTGTATGAGTGTATTGCCCACATGTGAAAGTACACTTGTACAATACCCTCAGAGGTCAGAAGAGGGCATCAGATCCCCCTGGAACTGGAGTTATCGGCAGTTGTTGGTTGCCACATGAGTGTTGGGAATTGAACCCAGGTCCTCTGCAAGGCCATCTCTCCAGCCCCTCTCCCAGTAGGTCTTTGAAGTGAAGTGGATGCTCATTTAATCTCCATTTTGTACATAACAAAACCAAGGTATAGAGAGACCTAAGGAAACTAATCAAGATCATTCAGGCAGTCGATGGCAAAGGCAAAGCATCAATTTAGGCATATGACTCATCCTAGTACCAGGCAGCGTCACATAACTGCATTCTGGCTTTATTTAAAACTTTACTAAAGCTTCATTTGTGCTTACTGTACATGGCCTTGAGTTTTTTTTTTTTTTTTTTTTTGTATGTGTATGAATGTACTGTCTGCATGCAAGTCTGTGCACCCGTGTCGTGCAACGCCGCGGAGGTCAGAAGAGGGTCTCGGATTCCGCTGGAACTGGAGTTCTCCTGGAATTGGTTAGCTTCAGAAGGATTCTCACCGCCATGTGGGTTGCTCGGGATCGAACCCGGGTCCTCTGTAAGACGGTGGCGCTCTTAACACCGCTAGCATTCTCTCAGCCCCCATGGCCTTAGTTTTATAGAAAGCTCTGATAGGGGTTGGAGAGATGGTCCAGGGGTAAAGCACTGGCTGCCTTTTGCAGAGGACCGCAGGTTCCAGCACCCCATGCGTGCTAACAACTCCAACCGTTCCAGGGGATCCAAAACTCTCTTCTGACCTAACATGGAGCACTGCACCTCATAGTGTATATGCTGCATACTCATGAAACACTCATACACAATAAAATAAAATAAGTGAAGGAAAAAATTAAAAAAATAAAAAGCCTAGATACACTTCACTTTGTTCATTGACATTAAGTTCCCACAGTGGACTTTGTAAGACTTATTAAAAAAAAAAAAAAAAACACCACAACCAACAATCTCTGCCCTCAAGAAGCTTACAGTGTAGACGGGAAGACACACAGCCACACTACTGAGCGATGACCATTGTGATAGGTTTGAGAGCATGGTGAGACAGCAAGCAGAAAGGCTCCTGGCAAGCAATCTTATGTGCAGACTGACAGTCACATCGTAGGAATTGTAAGTTTTCCATGGAGCACTCAGACAGCAAGAATGGCGAATTTCCATCCTTCTTGTCAACCCTCATTACCCCTACGCATTTGTTTTAGGTCAAGGGCTTCTAATTAATCTCTTTAGTCATTTTGCCAGGACTTTGGGACCCTGTTTTATCCTTGGAAAGCTTTTAGCTTACATTTCACTATCATGACACTTAGAGTTTGCTTAACACATTATGGATGTCGTCATTGAAGCCATTGACCTCCAAATTGATAAGAGTCCCAGGGCAGATGGCAGACAGCTCTGGAGCAGGCAGCAGGACACTTACCAGCATTCTGAAGGTTGTCCGTGAGGTTCCTTATCTGCTCAGAGTGCTGATGGTGGGGGGATGGAAGAACAAGGATGTCAATAAGGATAAGTAACTGGGTAGCAGAGATGGGCTGGGGCCCTCACAGAAGGAGCTTTGTTCTTCTTTTTCTCTATCATTTTTCTTCTCAATAAAGACTGCGTAATATTCTTCAAGAATAAATAAAGCTTTAAGTGTTTGGTTGAGTCAAAAATGACAAGATGTCATGTGAAATGCTCTCCTCCAATTTCTTTCTCTTGAAAAATGAAAAAGGTAATGCCATAGGTCAGGAGAAGGCAATGCTGAACACAAAAGCTTCTCGTACTTTACTATACTTCAGAGGGAAGAAAGATTAAGAACTGTAGGGGGTGGGTTTTTTGTTGTTTTGTTTTGTTTTGTTTTTTATTGCTTTCCAAAGGAGACATGCATCCAGGAGAGCAGCCTCTGAGACTTGAAACCAGGCGAGCATTATCTTATCTGGATTTTCCCCACGACGTCACTCCACATTGGTTATTTTTAAACACATGGACACAAACATTTATTTCTTGGCTGCTACTGTTCTGTCTCACCTCAGTTGCTATTTTAGCAATTGTCCTATAAATAGACAGTGCTATGATCTCACAGGCACTGGAAAGGGAGAGACAGGAGCAGAGACTTGCTTGACCAGCAATGACCTGGAAGGAGGGCTGGGCCTGGCACGGTGCTGTTTGCAGCACAGAGACCAGAACAGTGAGTGAAGAAAGCCCAGTAGAAAAATTGGCATGTCCTGGGTCTCTGCTGTTCGTGGGAGAAGCACAAGGGTCTTCTAAATTGCCAACTTTGAAAACACAAAACTGTGTAACATTTTCTAGCTTATTTTTCTGCATGTTACTGTTAGCTAATTCCTGCCAGGTCCCACATTATCACTTCCAAGGACATGTCCTTTAATAAATGGCTGAGGATCCCTCGGGAAAGGCTTAGAGAGTTCACAGTGTGTTAGGTTGTAGATTCCTTCCTCAAGGGGATCCAACCCCTCCCTTCAATCAAAGGGATTTGGAGCTGTTAGCAGGCTTGAATCATACATTATGTAAAGATTCAGATCTAGCTCTCAGACCTGGAGTTTTCTTACATGGATCAGAGGTTGGACACATCACTGCAATAGCCATTTCTGATCTCCCACCTGTATTTCACACAGTTGTGAGCTAACAATGTTTTGTATATGTTTAACTAGTTTGAAAAAAACTCAAAGGGAAAACAGTTTGGTGACAAATGAAAATTTTACAAAACTATGTCCATAAATAAGGTTTTATTAGAGAACTTCACATTCATTTATGATCTGTGGATGATTTCATGGTACCAGAGCACAGCAGAGTGGATGCAAAAGAGACAAGGTATGGTGCTTCGCTCTTATGAGGTCACACTGAACATGCTACAAATGATGCTGAGACGTCTAGAATTCAACAGATAAGTGCTGTATATATGGATATACTATAATGTATTTTTATCCACAGTTAGTACAATCTTAAGCAGAAAAATATGTGAAAAGTGAAATTTGTGTGTGTGTGTCTTGAAGGCACAGTGAAGTATGTGTGAGAAAAATTATCCTTATTTTGCATAGCAAGTTGATGTATGTTTTAATGTACTTTCAAAGAAGAGATTGATTCTCATAAATCTTAGAACTTGGAAAAATAGTCATAAACTTCAAGTTATATCTATAGTGGCATCAGGTTTGACTTACATATAAGAATTTGATGCTAGGATCCACAAATGAGGCACACCACACATCATTTGTCTTTCTGGAACTGTGTTACTTCAGTACTTAGCATAACAGCTTCTAGTTCCATCCACTTACCACCAAATTTCATGATGTCATCTTTCTTTACCACTGCATAAAACTCCATTGTGTAGATAAACCATATTTTCATTATCTACTCATCAGTTGGGTTGCTTCCACCTCTTTGCTATTGTGAAGAGAGCTGAAATAAACATGGTTGTGCATGTATCTCTGCATATGATGAATCTTCTGGGTATATACCCAGAAATGGTATGACTGGGTCAAGTGGTAGGTTCATTTTGAACCTTTTAAGAGTTCTCAACACTGTTTTTCATAGGGGTTGCATGAGTTTGCATTCCCACCAGCAGCGGATGAGTGTTCCCCTTTCCCCACAACCTCTCCAGTATTTGGTATCCTTTGTTCTCTCGATTGTAGCCTGTCTTACTGGGGTAAGATGGAATCTTAAAGTGGTTTTAATTTGCATTTCCTTAATTACTAGTGATATTGAACACTTTTTAAGATGTTTCTCAGCCATTTTTACTTCTTTATTTGTGAAGTCTCTGATCAGCTCTTTACTCCATCTTTTGATTGGGTCATTTATTTTCTTGCTCTTTTGCTTTTTGAGTAATTTATACAATGTGGATATTAGACCTCTGACAGATGTGTCACCAGTGAAGGTTTCCTCCCACTCTGTAGGTTTTCTCTTCACTTCTTTGATTGTTACTCTTGCTGTACAGATGCTTTTTAGTTTAATGAGGTCCCACTTGTTGATTGTCGATCTTATTTCCTGCATATATGCTGTTTCATTTAGAAAGTCTTTTCCTACCCCTATATCTTGTAGATTACTACCAATGTTTTCTTCTATCATTTTCAGAGTTTCAGGTTTCACATTGAGGTCTTTGATCCATTTGGAGTTGATTTTTGTACAGGGTGAAAGGTAGGGGCTTAATTTTATTCTTCTACAAGTGGTAATCCAGTTTTGCCAGCACCATTTGCTGAAGATGCTGTCTTTCCTCCATTGAGTCTTCTGGCCCCTTTGTCAAATATGAGGTGGCTGAAATTGTATGTGCTCAAGTTTGTTCCTTCAAGTTTGTTCCATTGATCTATGGGTTTGTTTTTGTGCCAGTGCCAGGCTGTTTTTATTTTTTTTTAATTTTTTTAAAATTTTATTTATTTCTGTATGTGTATCAATGTACTGTCAGCATGCAGGTTTGTACACCCATGTCGTGCAATGCCGCAAAGGTCAGAAGAGGGTGTCAGATTCCCCTGGAACTGGAGTTCTCCTTGAATTGGAATTTCAGACGGTTCTCCGTCGCCATGTGGGTGCCGGGGATCGAACCCGGGTCCTCTGTAAGAGAGGTCGGCGCTCTTAACCGCTAGGCCATCTCTCCAGCCCCAGGCTGTTTTTATGACTATAGCCCTGTAATACAGTTTGAAGTCTGGTATGGTTATCCTCCCCACCCCCCTGCATTGCTCTTTGTCCTCAGGGTTGCTTTGGCTGTTTGGGGTCTTTTATTTTTCCATATGAGTTTTAGCATGTTTTTTCTAATTCTGTGAGGAAAGCCATGGGGATTTTAACTGGGATTGTATTGAATCTATATATTAATTTGGGTAGATTAATCCCAACAAATTAATAGTAGGGGACTTCAATACACCACTGTGCTCATTGGACAGGTCAACTGGACAATGCGTGAGATTATTTCAATTTTTTTGTATTTTTACTATATTAATTCTTCCATTCCATGAACATGGGAGGTCCTTCCATCTTCCGATTTCTTAATCTATATCCTTCTTCAAGGATGTAAAATTTTAATTGTAGAGATCTTTAGTGTCTTTGGTCAGGTTTGTCTCAAGAATTTTTTTTTTTTTTGAGTATATTCTTTTACTGCTCTAGCAAGCATTTCTAGCACTATATTGAAAAGGTGTGGGGATGGGGGCAGCCTTGCTGGGGTTCCTGACTTTAGGGAGAATGCTTCTTGTTTTTCCCCATTTCGAATGATGTTGGCTATGGGTTTGTTGTATGTGGCTTTAATTATGTTGAGGAATGTTCCTTCCAGGCCAATTCCCTCTAGGACTTTAAACATGAAGGCATGTTGGATTTTATCAAAGGCCTTTTCCACATCAATTGAGACAACAGTGTGGTTTTTGTCTTTCAGCCCATTTTTGTGCTTTTTATGACATTTATTGATTTACATATGTTGAACCTTCCCTGAATCTCTGGTGTAAATCTGACTTGGACGTGGTAGATGATCTTGTATGTGCTTACCAAGTATTTTCTTGAGAATTTTTCCATCCATATTCATTAAAGAAATGAGTCTACAGTTTTATTTTTGATTGTATCTTTGCCTGGTTTTGGTATTAGAGTGATGCTGGCTTCATAGAAGGAATTTGGGAGATTTCCTTCTGTTTCTATTCTTTTGAATAAGTTGAGTAATAGTGGTTGTAGGTCCTCTTTAAATGTCTTATAGAATTCTGCCATGAATCCATCTGGGCCTGGACTTTTTTTAGTTGGGAGGTTTTGTATTACTGTTTCAATTTCTTCATATGTTACAGGTTTGTTTAAGCTGTCAGTCTCTTCTTGGTTAAGCTTTGGTGCTTTCCATGATTTCAGATATTCATCCATTTCTCTTAGGTTTTTTTTTTCTTTCTAGACAGGGTCTTTCTGTAGCCCCAGCTGTCCTGGAACTCACTCTCTTAGGCTTTTAAATGTAATAGAGTATAGGTTTTTAAAGTATTCTTGTATAATTGCCTGGATCTTTTCATTATCTGTTGTGATGTTTCTCTTTTTGTCTCTTAATTTTGCTGACTTGAAGTTGCTCTTTCTTTCCTTTGGTTAACTGGGCTAGAGGTCTATTTATCTTGTTTATTCTTTCACAGAACCAAGTCTTGGATTCATTGATTCTTTGTAATGTTTTCTTTGTTTCTATTTTGTTGGTCTCTGCTCTGATTTTTGTTAGTCCTTCTTATCTGTTGGGTTTGGGATTCATTTGTAGTTGTCTCTCAAGTGTTTTTAGTTGCAATGTTAGGTCAGTTATTTGTGCTGTTTCTGTTTTTTAAATGTAGGCACTTAGGGCTATAAAGTTCCCTCTTAGGACTGCTTTTAGAGTGTCCCATAGATTTTTTTTTTCTGTTGTATTGTTCTTTTCATTTAATTCCATGAATACTTTTATTTCTTTATTTCTCCCTTGATCCATTCATTATTTAGTGTGTTGTTTAGTTTCCATGAGTTCTTGTAGAAAGTAGGGCTTCTTCTGGTGTTGGTATTAAGCTTTATTGCATTGTGGTCTAATAGAATGCATAGGATTATTTCAATTTTTTTGTATTTGTTGAGATTTGTTCTGTGTCCCAGTGTGTGGTCAATTTTGGATAACGTTCCATGGGGTGCTGAATAGAAAGTCTATTCTTTGATGTTTGGGTGGAATATTTGGTAGATGTCTGTTAGGTCCATTTGGTGTATTGTATTGTTCGGTACAGATGTCTCTCTGTTTATTTTTTATCCAGTTGACCTGTCCAATAGGCATAGCAGTGTATTGAAGTCCCCTACTGTTAGTGTGTTGGGATTAATCTGTGCCTTAAAGTCTTGTAGTATTCTGTTCATGAAGTTTGATGCAGCATTGTTTGGAGCTTATATATATTCATGATTGTGAAGTCTTTATGGTTAATTGTACCTTTGATAAGAATGTAGTAACCTTCTTCATCTCTTCTGATTAGTTTTAATTCAAAGTCTATTTTGTCTGATATTATAATAGCAACTCCTACTTGTTTCTTAGTACCATTTGCTTGGAATATTATTTTCCATCCTTTCACATTAAGATGGTGCTTATTTTTGAAATTGAGATGGGTTTCTTGTAGACAACAAAAGGATGAATTCAATTTCCAGTCTGTGTCTCTTGATTAGGGAGTTGAGACCATTAGCACTTAAAGATATTATTGAGAAACGTATATTGCTTCCCATCAATTTAGTTTCTGTTTGCATTTTTGGTCTAAGTTTGTATTTCCAGAGCTATAACTTCATTAATTACTTTCTCTTGCCACTTGGGAATAGTTGCTCCTTTGTATTGTTTCAAGTATTTTTTGGAAGGGTTGGTTTTCTGAACATGTATTCTTTTTTTTTTTCAAAGCCAATTTTTGAATATGCATTCTTTCATCTTATTTATGTCATGAAAGATTTTTCTTTCTCCTTCAACTATAATAGACATTTTTGCTGGGTAAACTATTCTGGGTTGGCATCTGTAGTCATTTAGAACTGGGTATACTTTGGTCCAAGCTCTTCTGGCTTTCATCTTTGCATTCAGAAAGTCAGCTGTAATTCTGATGGGTTTCCCTTTATATGTGACTTATTTTACTCTTGTAGCTTTCAGTATTCTGTCCTTATTTGGGGCATCTAATATTTTTACTATGATATAGCATGGGGAATTTCTTTTCTGATCTTGTCTATTTGTTGCTCTATGTGCTTCTTGTATTTGTATGGGTATGTCTTTCTTCAACTTGGGGAATCCTATTTTCCTGGAATTCTTCTCCTTCCTCTATACTATGATGCGTAGGTTTGGTCTTTTCATGGTGTCTCATATTTCCTAATCATTCCATCCTGTGGGTTTTTTTTTAATTTTTCATGATCTTTGCTTGGGCTTTCCAGGACATCCATGTTATCCTCCAGTGTTGATATTCTATCTTCTACTTTATTCATTCTGCTACTGAGGCTTTCTCCAGTCCTTTCCTATTGACTGGATCAATGTTCGGTTTCCTTTTTCATTTCAGCCTGAGTTTTCTTCAGTATTTCCACCTCATTCGGAGGTTTATAATTCTCTTCTTTTAGTCTTTCTCTCTCTCCTTCTAGTTCTTTGATTCGTTTGTTTGTGTATTCTTTAAATTCCTTGAATTCTTTAAGTTCCTTGAATTATTCGAGCATGTTTATGATAGTTTAAGATCTGTGTCCTGGGTTACTTCTTGGGAATCCTTATTGTAGGGGGTCTTCTACCAGATTGGTAGTATTTAACAGGGACTTATTACTTGGGTTTTTCATGTATTATTTTTTCGTTGTGATTTTGGCATGTGGATTGTTTTTATTGTTTGTATTCCTTTACAAAACTCAAGTGTTTTTTAGTTGAATTGAAAACTGACTTTGCTTTTTTCTTCAGATGCCTGCTTTGTCTTCTTAGGTATGAAATGCTGGCTGGTCTAGGCTTCAGGTCTTCACTATTGCGGTTGTACTGGAGAGACCAGCTAGTTCTAGCCCATCTAGTCTGGACCTTTTCCAAAGGCCCAGAACAGGTATTGATCAGGTTGGCTTGAACTCCAGACAGTATGAGGTATGCCTAACCGTTCTCCTGGGCTGGCCACCAGAACCTAGAGCTGGAGACACCTGGAGCCAGGAGCCAAACCAGAGCTGAGGCAGAGCCGTAGCTGTGGTCCAGGCATAAGGGCCTCTGGGTGGGTGGGCTGTCTTGTCTTGCCTGCTGGGAGCTAAGAAATGGGAGCCTAAGCTGATCCGCACATGTGCAGGACTCTTTCTTTCTTTTTTTTTTTTTTTTCTTTTTCTTTTCCTTTTATTATTTTTTTTCCTTAATTTTTTTATTGAGCTTTTGTGCATTTCATACAATTTCTTTTTTTTTTTCTCCTTTTCTTTAAGTGATTCATAATATAAGAGCACATGAGCTGGAGAGATAACCTGGTGGATAAGAGCATCAACTGCTCTTGCAGAGGACCCAGGTTCGATCCCCAGCACCCACATGGCGGCTAAGAACCATCTGTAACTCCAATTCCAGGAGAACTCCAGTTCCAGGGGAATCTGAGACCCTCTTCTGACCTCTGCGGCATTTCATGACACGGGTGCACAAACCTACATGCGTCTACACAATGGAGTTCTATGTAGCGGTAAAGAAAGATGACATCATGAACTTTGCAGGTAAATGGATGGAGCTAGAAGATATCATGCTGCGCGAAGTAACACAGTCCCAGAAAAACAATCAACGAATGGTATCCCTCATCTGTGGATGCTAGCACCGATTACCTAATTGTATGGCAAACTGAGCAAGGACTCTTTCTTAACCCAACAGGAGCCAGGAGCTGGGCACAGGGGATTGAGCTGTCCAAGTCCGAACAGGAGCTCCTGGGAATCCAAAGCAGGGGTTTGGGACCTCGATGCTGGGCATGGGGTGTGGTGCCTGAGGAACTTGGCGGGCTGAAACTTGGGCTGTGGAAGGGTTGAATGTGCCTCTGGGTAGGGGTGGGACTTTGACTCAACTTCCGGGAGTCGCCAACCAGGGTTTGCATACTGGCAGCAGTTCCTGCGGAGCCTGGTGGGCATGGACTGGGGCTATTTCAGGGTGGAAGGTACCCAGATCGTTACTTCTTAATAAGAACACACACAAGAGTAGCAAAAGTGAGGCAGTTCAGTTCATGACTTCACAAAGATGCACATCAACCCAGACCAGAGTGGTTGTCTCACTGATCGAGGGCAGCCAGCCATTTTATAACACTAACGCAAGCCCTCTTTTTCCCTTTCCCCATTGGCCAAGTAATCGGGAGGGTTCGATCTTGCATGTGATCTAGTTTTAATTTTACCTCTGCCACATGTGCAGGTCATCAGTTAGGCTTGACTGTTAGTAATTTCTACTCTTCCACACTCTCACCAGGCTCTCAGGGTTTTCTGTTCATCTGTAGCTGGACCTAAGGCGACACCAGGATCTTTTTTAAATTTTTTTATTTTTTATTTTATTTATTTTTGTATGTGTATAAATGTACTATCTGCATGCAAGTTTGTGCACCCGTGTCGTGCAATGCTGCGGTCAGGAGAGGGTGTCGGATTCTCCTGGAACTGGAGTTCTCCTGGAATTGGAGTTTCAGATGGTTCTCGGCCGCCGTGTGGGTGCTGGGGATAGAACCCGGGTCCTCTGTAAGAGCGGTCGGCGCTCTTAACCGCTAGGCCATCTCTCCAGCCCCGACACCAGGATCTTTTATCTTGAAAATTAAACCATTAGATTTTATTTTTACAGTATGGATTACATTTTATCAAATGAAAATAATGCAAGATTGTGTTTATTATGCAAGGGCAATATTGTTTTCGAGTGGCTTATTTGTTAGCCAAGCAAGCAAGAAAATCCATTACCCGTGGTGAATTAATTAAATCATGCTTGATCTTAGCAGTCAAAGCAATGTGTCCTGAGAAACATTTCAGATTATTAGCATTTTAGCAAGAACAGTTGCTTTAAGAATTCAGAATATTGAATGCAAAGTCAATAGTCAATTAAAAAGCAAGGCAAATGGTTTTGATGGGGTTTTTTTGGCTATCGATGAGTTGACAGATGTTTGTGATACTGTTCAATTGTTTATTGAGGGAGTCAATTTTTAACTAGTTTGAAATGACTGACTATTTAGCCTGTGGGACAATGTGGAACAAATTCAGGTCAGCATATGTTCAAAGGTGAGAAATTACTAATTCAATATAACTTCAAATTTGCTACATTGTGTTGCAATTGAGGGTAGAAAATAAATACATGTGGAAAAAAGTCAGGTACATTTATAAAGATTGTGAAAGAATAAAAATTAATAGTTTACTTTTTTGGATTACAATTTATTAGGTATTTTGCAGAAAATATGAATTTATCTCCTATCAAATGAGAAGACTCAAAAAATTGCATATTGCAGATTCAACTATTGCCAATTTAATGAATTTTTTTAAAAATAAAAATATCTGTAACTATCATACATTTTCTTGTTTTGTGGTTTAACAGTTGTTAGTGAATTTGGAGATGATACTGATTTATTTTCTGAAAGAACTTTCTTATACCACTATATTCAAATATTGTATAGCTTAGGAAATTAGCCTTCACTACAGATTTCATAATGTTTATTAATGAATTTAACCTGAAATTTCAAGGCAAATGGCATTTCTATATGTGAAACTCCAGTACAGTAAGATTTCTCTGGCGGCTAACATTTGAACTGCAGTTAATGTCAAGATGCTTCATGTATTTTCTAAGCTGTAAACAGATAAATGAAAAAGCAGGATTTCCATCACCACACAACGTGTATGGCTGCATCCCCAAGATCAATGTGTTTTAGACCCTGATGCAGGTCAAAGGAAATGTACAGATTTCAAAGTCTATTTAACTTTGGGGCTGGAGAGATGGCTCAGTGGTTAAAAATACTGACTGCTCTTGAAGAGAGGTCTTGAATTCAATTCCCAGCACCCACATGGCAGCTAACAACTGTTAGTATCTAGTTCCAGGGACTCTGATGCCCTCTTCTGACCTCTGCAGGCTTTGCATGACACAGGTATACACCTACATACATGCAAGCAACACACCCATACACATAAAATGAAAAATAACAAATAAAATATGTTTTAAAAGTCTATTTAACTTTGTAATTGGATGATTCATCATAACCTTCCATTGAAAGTGATTGATTTGCAGTATAATAACATGCTAACAGGCGGAGCTGCTTGTGTGCTGTGTTATGTTTTCGTGGTCAATGACAGCCACACATTCAACAGTGGGTGGGGATTATAATGGAGCTAGGAAATTCCTATTGCCTAGTGACACTGCAGCCATCACAAAGTTATAGCGCAATTCATTCTTGACATATTTGTGGTAATGGTGGTGTAGAGAAACCCACCAATCTGCCAGTTGTATAAAAGCAGAAAGGCACACACAGTTATAAACAGTGCATAACAGTTGACTCTGATAATAAATGGCTGTGCTAGTGGTTTATGTTTTTACTGCTATATTTTTATCAAATGTACTCTTTACACATATAAAAATAAAACGTTTACTATGAGCTAACATGCTGTGTCATGCCAGTGGCAGCCACATGTGCCTCCTGTTTACTGTGCCTCTTGAATACACTAAGAGCCTACATCAATGTGTGACCCATGCATTCTGCAGTGTTTACACAACCACAAAATTGCCTAACAGCATATTTCTCAAACATGTCCCTGTCAGTAAGCTGTCCATGGATATAGAAGAGAAGAACCTGACAGAATTCCACAAATAAAATCACTGCTAAGTAATAAACGTACTCAAAATGGTATGCTCCTAATCTGATGCTGTTTTGCAATACTTGTATAAGAAGATAGTTTCAAAGATTAAGTTACATCTCAAAGTTTGTTCAAGATCAGCTTTAAGAGATGAAATTGACAAACATGTTAGGTGGTAGAAAACACTAATTTAAAGCTTAAATTAAGTGAAATATTATACCTGACTTTTGTTCTCCTCGATAGATCTATTTAAAAAATTGTGAGTGCTTTGCCTTGCTGTATGTAAGTGCATTCATGTTGCGCAATGCCTGCAGAGGTTAGGAGAGAGTTGGATCCTCTGGAACAAGAGTTAGGATGGTTGTTAGTCACCATGTGAGTGCTGGGACCTGAACCTAGGTCCTTTGCAAGAGTATCCAGTGCTCTTAACTGCTGTGCCATCTCTCCAGCCCCAAGAAAATACTTATTACAAAGAGAGTATTTTAAAGTTTAATTTTGTGAATGAAAACCTTTTAAAATTTTGTTCTATCTTTTTTAAGTTAATTTTTATTGATCGCATTTCATACAACATTTCTTAATCAAATTTAGACTCATTCCCCATCCATGCCCACCCCTCCTGCCCCCCACCCCCACCAGTGTTCATGAATTCTGTCATACATGTTAAGTCCTGTCTTGCATCTTTTTCTCAGTCTTTTATAACTTTTCGATGCAGAAGTTTACTGTTTTGGTCGGTTCTTTGAACAGGTTTCTCTCTCTCTTTTTGTGTTCCCTTTAATCTTATATTATTCCAAAATATGCATATATACATTCCACCCATAAATCAAAATTACAAAGTCTGAAAATAAACTATAGGTTAATTCCAAAACATGTTTAGGGATTCACATTTTAACAGTAAAGTTGCATGCAGGTAAAAAGAAATATAACTTTACACTCTTTTTTTTTTAATTTTTTTTTGGGTCTTTTAAAAAATTTTTTTTTTATTAATTTTATTTCTGTACGTGTATGAATGTACTGTCTGCATGCAAGTTTGTGCACCCGTGTCGTGCAATGCCGCGGAGGTCAGAAGAGGGTCTTGGATTTCCCTGGAACTGGAGTTCTCCTGGAATTGGAGTTTCAGACGGTTCTCGGCCGCCATGTGGGTGCTGGGGATCGAACCCGGGTCCTCTGTAAGAGCGGTCGGCGCTCTTAACCGCTAGGCTATCTCTCCAGCCCACATTCTTTTTTTTTAAGACTATGAATACATATCTTCTACCCATACACGGTAATTATGACGTATGAATATAAGTGGTAGGTCAATTCTAGAGCCCATTAAGATATTCACATTATAATAGCACTGTTGCTTTCAGATACAATGACATATAACAATAAAGTTGCTCAATTTGCCTGCCAATTGGGGATTTGGTGTTAGCATCCACAAATGAGGGAAACCATTTTCCTTTTTTTTCCTGGGACTGTGTTACTTCACTTAGAATAATAGCTTCGAAAAAAAAAAAAAAGAATAATAGCTTCGAATTCCATCCATTCACCTGCAAGCTTCATGATGTCATCTTTCTTTACTACTGCATAGAACTCCATTATGTAGATGTACCACATTTTTGTTATCAGTCATCAGTTCAGGGCATTTGGGTTGGTTCCATCTCTTTACTATTGTGAAGAGAGCTGCAATAAACATAGCTGTGCATGTATCTTTGCAGTAGGATGAGCCTGTGTATGTATATATACCCAGGAGTGGTATGGCTGTGTCAGGTGGTAGGCTCATTTTGAGTCTTTTAAGGGTTCTCCACACTGCTTTCCACAGTGGTTGTACAAGTTTACATTTCCACCAGCAGTGGATGAGTGTTCCCCTTTTCCCCTTTCCCCACAACCTCTCTAGCATTTGGTGTCTTTTGTTTTCTTGATCTTGGCCAGTCTTATTGGAGTGAGATGATACCTTAGTGTGGTTTTAATTTGCATTTCCTTAATTATTAATGATGTTGGACACTTTTTAAGATGTTTCTTGGCCATCTTTACTTTGTTACTGGTGAAGTCTCTGTTCATCTCTTTACTCCATTTTTGAGTAGGTCATTTGTTTTCTTCTTTGTTTTTTAAGTAGTTTATATATTCTGGGTGTTAATCCTCTATCAGATGTGTCAGTGGTGAAGGTTTCTTCCCACTCTGTATATTTTCTCTTCACTTCCTTGATTGTTTCTTTCGCTGCCCAAAACCTTTTGAGTTTGATGAGGTTCCACTTCTCAGCTGCTGTCCTTATTTCCTCTGCAGCTGCTGTTTGATTTAGAAACTCTTTTCCTACACCTGTGTCTTGTAGGTTGTATATGGCTTTGATTACATTGATGAATGATCCCTCCAGTCCAATTCCCTCTAGGACTTTAAGCATGAAGGGATGCTGGATTTTGTCAAAAAGCTTTTTCTGCATTGATTGAGATGATCGTGTGGCTTTTGTCTTGCACTCCATTTATATGTTTTCTGATATTTATTGATTTTATTGTGCTTTTCCATGTGTGCATTTCATCTTGCTTATAATCAACAAACCATATCATCTATGCTATGCTATGCTATGCTAGGACTTCATATTTCATTGAATGTTCAAAGGCAGCACCAGCCTACAGAGGACAGCCACTGTAGAACTGCTCAAGTACCCTAGCACTTCACTCATGAAGAATGTCTCAAAGCTCTTGAAGAAATATCTTTTGGCCACCTTGAGATATGGAGTGTGGAGCAGAGAGTTCAGGTAGCACAGTATAAATATACTTCAACAGCCTTGTATTCCCAAGAAGGATCTGAGAGATTCCTCATGGACTGAAGTATTTCAATTGCAATTAACATATGCCATGGTTTTCAATCTTCTGAGAAAAGCCACATCTAGCTGTACAAGATAAAACTTCAAATCCTGACAACTGTACCATATCATTGGATTTCATAAAATCCAACATATTCTATATTCCCCTCCGTGTTCTTGGTTTGACATCCCTAGAACACACACCATCGTGTGTTTTTCAGTTTTCTACCACTGTAAATTTACCTAATCTCACAATTATGTTAGAGTGCACTTTTCTCAACCCGAGTCAAACATTATACTTGCCATTAGAGAAAACTTAGATCTGGTCCTAATTATGGGTATTTTGGTAAAAGAAGCAGATGGGAAGGGTCTTAAAGAGAAGAGATATTTTGCTATTTCATTGTGAAGCTCTACCCCATTAGTAAAGTTTAAGTGGAGTGGCTAGTCTCTCTCTCTCTCTCTCTCTCTCTCTCTCTCTCTCTCTCTCTCTCTCTGTGTTTTTGTGTGTGTATGTTTATGTGTGTATATGATCATATTAGGATTTGGAGGAAATTAAAAGTTCTAATGAAAAAAATTATATAATAACCTTTCAGTAGTGTGCTGTCATTTCTAGAAGCAGGCAGTGGAGGCCAGTACTGCTAACATAGGCTATCATATACTCAGATGGATTTCATAAAGGAGAGGAGATTTTTTTTTAGAACATATGGAAGAATACTCTGGATTTTACTAATCCAGTCATATAAAGTTATGTAAGAATTAAGGCTCAGAAGGCAAAAGAGTTAACTGTAAATTTTTTCAATTATGATTAATCTACTATAAAATATTCACCATGAATTACCGATCCGTGATCATTATTTCACTTGGAAGCTTGGAAAGCATTATGAAACCTTTCAGAATAAACTTTCACAATTAGCCATTTTGTTTCTTTTTTTTTTTTTTTTTTTTTTTTT